>ML976806.1:0-75726 GCA_010015655.1 Bimuria novae-zelandiae CBS 107.79
CTCTGCTAGGAGATACGCCAACATCGATCCTTTGAGTGACCTGCGCCGATACAGCTTTAAGATTCTTATTCTTATTATTTTAATTAAATAGCTTTAGGCTATACTCTGCTATCTAAAATGTTTACTTCTAGAAAGCTACTGCTTTTTAATCTTAAGTTACTTTATTATACCTTACTTAAGAATTATAGCTATATAAACTAAAGCTATCTAAAGTATAGATAAATAACTTATTTATATTTAATTAAGTATATAATAATTAAAATTATAAGCACTCTTAATATTAGCTCTAAAATATCTTAGCAATTTTCTTTCTTTTCTATTTTAGGCTTTACTTATATAATGTACTTAGTAAAGGTTAAGAATAATAGTACTACTTAATTATAGAGCTACTATAATTTTAGCAAGCAACTCTAATAAATAGTATATATACCTAGTTATACTATTTTTATTTTTTACTATTGCTAATAATATTATCTTTAGAATAAAAAAAGCTAAAAATCTATATACTTTCTTTATTCTAAATTGTCTAGTATAGATTGCTCTTCTAATCTATAAAATAATATAAGAAATAGTATAAAGAGTTAGTTATAAAGATATTCTTAAAACTATTCTTTCTAAGAATTATTACGCTATATAGTAATCTAGAAACGCTAACTTTATTATCTTCTATTAGACTTCTTTTATTAAAAAGCTTTGCTTTACTAAGAATAAATATACTTTATTAGTATATACTACTTATACTATAAAGAAACACTTTACTTACTATAGCTAGTAAATAAGCTTCTTTATATAAGCGTTCTTATATTCTATAAATATAGAAAACTTCTTATTTTCTATCTAGTATAAGAGTACTACTTTCTAGAATATATTTATTCTAAATTAGTATAGCTTTAAATATTTAAACAACGCTATTACTCTCTTTACTTTATATTTACTTAATTTTTTTTTCTATTTTTTTTAAGTTTAGCACTTATATAGCTTAGTAGTAGGTATTACTTCTAGTCTAGGTAGTTAGTGCTTTTATTATTAACTATCTTTTATTTACACTACTATAATTACTAGTTAATACTAAGTACTTACTAGCTATAAGTAGTAAATTATATAATAAAAAAGAAAAAATATAGCTAGAGAAGATTTTTATTTTTTTAGTATATATAAAGCTTAACTTTAGTACTTAGTACTATAGATCTATACTATAACTCTCTTTAAAAATATAAACAAGTACTTTATTTATATAACTTAACTTAAAAGAAAAGAAATAACTTTAATAACTTATATATTTACTTTACTACTAAATTATTATACTGGTTATAGTAACAAAATAGTATAGTATATTATTACCTATAATTAGTAGCTACTAAAAAGTAGTAAGCGTAGTTAGTAATATACTTAAGGTTTATAGCGCTGCTTTCTTACTTCTAAAAGTTTTAAAAATAGTAATCTAAGTATAGAATAGCTTTTTAAGTTATTACTAAAATACTACTATTAGCTATAGCTTATATAATTAAAGAAACTAACACTAAAACTAGCCTTAGAAGAACCTAGCTCTAAAAGGTTATTATTATTTAAAAGACTTTCTCTAGAAGTTTTTATAATAAGTAGATATAATATACTATATTATTTTTATCTAAAAGCTTAAGGCTACTCTAAGCAATTTACTGCTTATATATATATATAAGAGCTTAACTATAGCTAGTTCTATTTATTCTATACTTTTTTATATATATAAAGCTATAGCTAGTTCTACTAACTCTTTTCTTTTTTTTATAATACTATTAGTTTAATATAGATTAAGTAACTCTAAGACTAATTCCTTATAAGTTAAGTAGTATTACTAGCGTATAAAGTTCTAAAATATATCTTTAAAAGACAGATTTAGTTAGTTCTACGTATAAATTAGAAAGTTAAGGTTTTAACTACTAATAAGATAGATATTTAGTAATAATATAGATAAAAGAAGCGCGTGTACTAGTAGTAGTAGTTTTTATAGCTTATTTCTTGTTAAGGTTCTTGTTATTATTATTATAATTAATATCTTAATAGTGTTTATTTTATATTAGATATATAGTAGTATTTATAGAAATATAAATAAATATAGTGTTAAAAAAGAGAAAGAGATTCTATAATAGTAATTAGACTTTTAAGAATTAAGAATATTAGATATCTTCTTCTAAAACTTATAAACTACTATATTACTCTACTACTATACTAGTATAAAGACTAGGAGCTTATTACTCTATACTGCTCTACTATAGTATTAGGATTATTATATTAAACTACTTATATAGAAAATAAAAAATAAAAAAGAAATAAAAAAAAATAATAGTAATAAGTAATATATATAATCTTAAAGTATAAGTAAAAGTATTTACTACTACTTATAAGTATAAGTAAAAGTAATTACTACTAGAAAAAAAAATAAAAAATGTTATAGTTATTATAAAGTAAAAAGTAGGCTAAGCTAAATATTTTAATTTCTAACCTATATAGTAAGTAGTTTTAAACTCCTAGTCTTCTATATAGTCTATAAGAGCTTTATCTTGCTATCTAACTATATTTATTTATAACGCATTTATAATATAATTCCTTTACTAAAATAATATATAGTGCCTCTAGTTCGCTCTAAAACACTTTTTTTGCCTAAAGAAAAAGTTAAAGTTACTTATAAACTAAGAAAACAAAGAATATTAAGTGTATTATAATATAGTAAAAAAAGCAGCAACGCTACTATAACAGGATAGATTAAGTGCGCCTTTACTCTTACTTAGAACTAAAACTATAGATTAGAATCTCCTAGCTTTTAATAATACTTTTACTTCTATATATAAATCTAGTAAATAGATCTAAGATCTTTATATTACTTAGAATTTAATTCTTAAGCACTTTAAATAACTAGAAAATTTATAAAGATAAAATAGTTATATATAAAAAGAGAAGGCTTTTAATATTAAGTATAGTTAAGATAAAAATAAACATGTCTTTTATTAGCTATATAAGAAAGTATATAAACATTTTAAAAAGGTATAAGAAGATATAGATACTAGGAGTAATATTAAAACTATTGTTCTAGTAACTAGGATAAATAACTTATAACTTTTATATAGAAACGCTTAATAAGTTTATAATTTTATTAAATAGCAAAACAAAAGTATATAATATTAGCAAATTACTTTTTTCTATAAAAGAGCTAGTAGCTGCTTATAAAATACTTTTTTTAGTAAAGTAAACGTGCTTATCTAAGTGCCTGCTATCTAAGTAGTATTAGAGAGTTTTTTTATAACGCTTACTTTTATATAAAATTAGATATTTATACTATAGCATTTCTATATATATAATTATAGCTTTTTCTTATAGCTTTATATACTAAAATAAATAAAAAGTACTATAACTTTTAGCAACTATAAAACTTATATATATAATAAATATTACTATAGTTCTATGAAAATAATTTATTACACTTAATTCTAAATATTTATAATTTACTCTTCTATAAAAATGTCACGAGTCGTAGGTCGAGGGCCCTCGACGGCCCTAGTCCGCTCTAGACCAGCGCTATCCGGGCCTTCCGCCTATCTACTTCCCTCGCCGCAGCCCTTCTCTTCCCTCTCTAAGGGATCGCCTTAGTACTGTGGATAGACTGAGTCGCCCGTAGTCAGGGCGCTTTTTACAAAAAATTATATGTATATTATTATCTCTAAGCTTAATTTATATAGTACTTTCTTTTATAGCCTAATAGACTTCTCTCTCTATAGTACTAACTTTAAGTCTTTATTACTCTAAATTTTTTAAAAAATAACTTTATCTAAGCCTTAAAACTTTTTTCTAGTAATAAGAAGTTACTATTAGCTTTATATATACTATATAGTATAATTTTATATAGAGCTACTATATTTATTAGTATACTTCTTACTTATAAGTAAGTTTATAGCGTTGTTTACTAAGTAGGCCTATATATAGAAGGTATATAAAGCTACTAGAATAAAACACTTATATTATATAAGGCTTTACTACTAACCTAAGATATTTTATTTATTTTAATTATTTACTAATAATGCTAAAAACGCTAAATTACTACCTATTATATAAAAAGTATATTAAAATCTAAACCTTTATAGAAATAGAATAAAAGCAAGTAGCTATTACTTAGTAGCTTAGAATTTCCTAGTAGACTGTTTCTAATATAGGCTACTACCTAGCGCACGTCTCTACCTAGCGCCTGCTTTAGTAGAAATTAAATTCTTAGATAACTTTTTAAGTATATAAGCTATAAAGTTAAAATTAATAAAGTATACTTTAATAGTAGTAGAATTTAACTTTATAATAAAAAAATTTACTTTTATTAAGTTAATATAAAGTTATTTAAGTTTAAAAATATAGAGTAAATTTTAGTATATACTTAATACTAAAGCTAATACTTATTATAATAAGTAAATATATATAGAATATATAAGCTATACTATTCTATATACTTTTAGAGTTTTAAAAGTTAAAAATCTAATAGCTAATACTATAATATTTTAACTATATATTAAATAGCTTTTTATTAGTATTATTATCTATTTTACGCTAGTTAATATAGTTTATAGCTACTAGCTCTACTATACTAGGCTTTAATACCTACTATACCTTCTAAATTACTATCTAGACTATCTAATATACTCTTAATAAACTTTTCTTTTATAGCTTAAGTTTATAAGTTAATATAAATAACTACTTATAATCTAAGCTCTTTAAATACTATATCTACCTAGCTTAGTCTAGCTATATACTAAACTAAAATTAGTTACTATCTACTTTAATTTAAGCCTATTACTTTTTGTCTTCTACTACTAAGTTAGCTATTACTTATATAAATAATACTTTTATAGCTTATTATATATTACTATTTATATTACTAACTAGTTTTTATATATATATAAGCTTATAGACTTTAAATTAATATTCTAACTTCCTAGTATACTAAAACTTCTAGTACTATATATTCTTTCTCTATATAGTCTCTACTTCTACTTTATAGTCTTATCTAAGCTAGCTACTAGTCCTACTACTTACTTACTTATACTATTAATAGTAGCTCTATGTATTCTACTTATATTACTAAATATAACTATATTATATACTATATATATCTACTTATATATATTAGAAACTATTTTTAAATACTTTTATATATAGTATAGAATTATATTTAGGCTTAGGAAATACTATTTTATCTTTTATTTCTACCTAGTTCTATAAGCCTCTAGCTACCTATACTATATATTATTAAGTCTTAGAGTTCTATTCTTTATACTTACTATTTAAATATAACTAAAACTATAACTTTACTACTTCTTACTTATAGGCTTTATAAATAACTATATAATATATAGCTAAATATTTAAACTAGCTATTAAATTACTCTATACTACTTAACTAACTTATAGATATAGCTCTTTACTATACTTTAAATCTTCTTTTTTTCTTTCTCTCTTTTATTTTTATATCTTCTAATCTTTAAGCCTTTATTAAACTAACTCTACTATTATATACTATTATATTATTATATTACTATATTATACTATAGTTATTATATATTGCTTTTTTAGAGCTTGCTTAGTAGTCCTCTACTTTTATAAATAGATTTTACTTACTTAATATTACTTCTATACTATTTTATTAAATATTTCTTATATTTATAGTTAGCTTATTATAAAAATAGTGCTATTAGATATATAAGTATTAGTTATACTTACTTATATAATTATATTTTTTTCTAGTATTATTTAGAGTAAACTAGGATTTTTTTAAAAATAAAATGCTAGTTTACTCCTATTATTTAGTGCGCACTAACTAAAAAAATCCTAGTTAACTTAACCTATATTTACTATAAACTAATAAGCTTTTTATCTTTTGCCTCTTAGCTATATAGAAGCTTTTATTTACTTAAAGATACCTAGTTATAGGTTATATTTTAGGCAACTTTACTATTCTTAATCTTATCTATTAGTATATAAATGCTAAAACTTATAAGCACTAACAAGCTCTATAAGTTAGCTCTTGCTAGTATTTTAACTATTATAAAAATATCTTAGCAATAAGAAATAAAGACTATAAAATTTGCCTCTAGAATCTAAGTATAGAGTAAGTATAGCTATCTAGCACTTTATATATTAGTAGTATACTAAGAGACAAGTAGTAATATATAACTTTCTTTTACTAGCTATACTAAGAAGCTAAAAGCTATCTTGTTTCTAAATTCTATAATAATTATTAGTAGCTTAGAAAATAGCAAATTAATGCTTTAAGACCTTTTTTCTAGCAAACGTTAACAAACACTAATAGAGTATAATAATATAGTTATTTTTCTTAAGCTTTATAATAACCTGCTTATATCTAGTAGTTTAGATAAAACTATATAAATCTAGAATATAAGCAGCACTAATATAAAGTACATGCATATGCTAGATAAATATAGTTGCTATATAGACTTGCTTAGCTTTAGTCTTAATAGCTTGCTACTTGCTATAAGTATAGGAAGTAAAGAGATTAAAATATAGCATATTAATTTAAGGAGTTGTTATACTACCTATATAGGCTATATAAAAGTTATAATATAATTCTTTAACTACGCTAACAACTAGCTTATCTTGTCTTCTATAGATAGCACTATCCTAACCTAGGAATAGGCAACTAGTTCTTTTATTAACATTTTTAGAACTTATAAGAACGCTAATACTAATAACGCTTTACAAGGGTTTACTTGTTATAAGAACTACTTAATCTCTAGAGCAATAAATAGTATATTCTAGGCTTAGGACTAGCAGAACTGTTAGTTGCACGTTGATCTAAGAGCAGAAGCAACATAAAGCGTGTATCATTTCATGAGCCAAGACGACTTAATTACAATTGCAATGAGCTGTAGGGAAGGGAAGCATTTGATTAAAGTGTGGAATTTATTGTCGCTTGATCTAGATAGAGACACCCAATAGGCGGCGCAGACCTAAGCTGGGCTGCGCAGTATGGCAGACGATAAGTAGGTGAAGGAATAAAACTCAATTCGCAAAAATTCTTCTGCGACCCTACATAAGCATGGGACGGTAGAACATATAAGGAGAACGTTGTTTCTAAGACATAGTTGTGCACCCAGCTTGCATTAGGAAAGGGGAACAGTTTCGCGCAGAGCAAACATCAGCGAGAGGAAAGAAATTTCGCATCAACACCACATTGCGAAGGCATGGGCTCATACAATAATTACCCAGCTTGACAAGAGACAGCCTGGATCACATGCTCTCGAATAGGCGCACAGGCGATACTTGTCAAGCTAAGAAGCCCATCCTCCAATTCAATGTTTGCACAATTATAACAAGGTATGCGCATATTTGGTGCATAAATGAATCCCGGAACAAACAAGGTCAGCAGTTTTAGGGGTGACAATTATTTGCGGATCAATCAAAGTAAGCAGAGGAAGTCATCATTTCGCCAAACAACAGTTAGCACATTAGTGAAGTAATCATATTCACAGTAAGGTAGCTAGACCCGTCACCGTCCATCTACAGGACAAGGTCCACAAGACAGAGACTACAAGAAATAGTTCCCATACCCTTATCGTTCAAGTCGCCTTGAAACGCCGGCTAAGGCATAGTTCAGGGCAGTTTCTTACTTCTTCACGCCTAACCCTAAACATTTAACCGATGTTTCCAATCAAAAACCAACTGCAGCCGCAGTTCCCAAACCCATGGCTTCCGTTCCTTCCTTGACACCTGAAAGTCAGATGCCCCATGCAAATGCATTCAAGGTGCCCCCAAATGAGACAATTGAATATTCAAAGTCCTTCAATAGCTTGACTCCCGCTTGGCTCTCAACTTGGCACCGTAGCGCCAGAGGATGCCAGTAGCTGGCACCGCAATACCAATTGATAGAAATGCAAGCAAACTATTACCCCACCCGTAACCCAGGGCCTTATATAGTCCGTTTGAGAACAATGGAAAGCCAAAGGCCATCAAGCACCGGAGTACTTGCGTAGCAGCCGATGCTGAGCTGATGTGTTCTGGGTACGCGTCCATAACGTATGCACCAAGCGTGGTGTCGAAGATCTGCATACCGAGCGATAACATCATTGCGCCAATATCGACAACGAGCCAAAACAAATGATACTGCGCGGCCCAACCGTAGAGGAGAAATCCGATGGGTGCGAATATGGCACCTGGCAGTAGCAGCGGGACTCGCAGTTCTGGGACGTCCGTGAAGCGGGTTTTGAGCCGCTTATACGCAAAGTCCATAAGTGGTCCAACCATCTGGGAGCCTAATATTTCACCAAGGCAAATGGCAATGTAGTGCAGGCCCGATATGGCTATGGAGTCACCGTATGCCGACACATGGAGGGCGGAGAAACTCGCAAGCGCGAAGTATAAGAGGCCATAGTTCATGCCTGATAAGAGAGCCTGAAGTTGGATGATGGGGTGAAAGAGGAGGAGGCGGAGAGGGCGTGTTAAACTGCGGCGGACCTTCCAGAGAGTGGTGCGACCGGACTCTCTCTTCTCGGTATCGGCATAATAGCGTGCTTCACCCGTCTCCTGGCGTAACTTCTCAGCTCGTTTGCGAAGGAGGACGGGTGCGTAGCTTTCGTAAAACATGCTGAGGGAGGCGAGCACAAGAACAGCTTGGAGGATGGTGGTTGCCCAGAACATCCACCGCCAGTTAGAGTACTCCACGATGAAGCCGGCCACGATTGGGCCGATTGCTACACCAGTGAGCGGTACGAACAAGTACATGCTTAGAGATTTGCCTCTCTGCTCTTTCGACCAGACATCTCCAAGTACACCGTATGCTAGGCTATACACCGCACTAGCACCAGCGCCAGCCAGGAAACGGGCACTGATGAGCAGACCCTTTGAATTGGCAAAGCCGCAGATAAGGTTCCACGCGAGGAAGAAAACGTTGGTTATGTGAAAGAGCGGTTTCCTCCCGTAGACCTCGGACAGTGGGCCGATGATGAGTGGGGCGAAGGCAGTTGCGAGTAGATAGACGGACAATGCCAGGGTCGACTGTGTGGTCGTCATGTTCAAGTCCTTCGCGATGACATCAATACCAGGGGCCATCATCTACAAAGTTTGTTAGAACAGCCAAACAAAATAGTTGTAGAGTCCGCAGCCTTACCGTAGAAACCATGATTCGAACAAAGCCCGTGCTGGATACGGCGGCCGTAATGCCCCATTTTAATTTTCTCGACCAGTTGAGCGGATTTTCGGGGTCGTCCGGACCAAACGTGACGAGGAAGGCTTCGTCGAAAACCGTTTCCACCTGAGCACCTGCTTTTGATGAATGGTCCTTTGCCTGCGGCGTGGTCTGCTCTTTGTTCGAGCCACGCTCCACGTCGTGGTCGTTGTCGGGCCGCACAGCTGCCTTCTCGTTGTTAGGCTCCATCGTCGCTCAGAAAACACGGAAGAAGTGGATTGAGAGTTGAGAAGGAGCATGCGGCGTAGGTACGGATATAATCTCGGCGATCTGATAAGGTCTGGTGAAGGCTAAGCGTCTCGGCAATCTGATAAGGGCAGGTGCTGCCGCCCATCCTACCAGATTGAGCGTTATCACCGAATCTCGCCTTGCGCTAGCGGGCCGATTTAGCCGTGAGCTTATATCCGAGTCACGTGTCGTTGTCCGAGCATTCGGACTTTCGCTTCGCTGTTTGTGGCAAGGTCCTTGGAACACCGTCTCCCACCACCCCGTATATTGGCTCGGACCTTACTGTTCACGGCGGTTGCTTCATGGATATGTCCTTTGTTAATAAATTGGACGGCCCCCTAACGCTGAGGCCTTCTCGACATCAGCACAGCCAACAACATGGGAGAATTGTCGCAGACCAGAACTACCCTTGAGGAGCGCCTCCAAGCCCTTAGCCCTGCTATTCAATCCATCTGCCAAGTTGCTGGCGCACCAGGAATTTCCCTTGCCGTCACCCACAATGGCGAGCCCATCCATCGCGCGAGCTTTGGCTTCAGACATGTCGAAGACAAAAAGCCAGTCACGGGATCAACGCAGTTTCCTATCGGTACCATGGCCAAAACTTTCACCGCTGCGGCTATTGGGGCTCTGGTTGCGGAGGGCCGGTTAACATGGGAAACACCAATTAAGGACATTATTCCAGAGTTGCACACGGCAAGCGCGACCGTCAACGAGAATCTTACCATTGTCGATCTCCTCAGTCACCGCGCTGGGCTCGGTCGATCCAATTTCTGGTGGCAAGGAGCCGACGCGACCCTTTTACTTGAGAAGCACGACCTTCTCTCGTACTACAATAAGCTCCCTATCACAGGCCAGTTCCGTGCCGACTGGGGTTACAGCAACTGGGGTTATGCGCTAGCTGGTGAGGTCATCGAGCGCGTCAGCGGAAAGACCTATGCGCAATATCTTCGTGAAAGCGTCTACCTACCTCTCGGTCTCAAGGATTCAACCGTTGAGCCCCTCGACCCTACCACAGCTGCAGACTTTGCCCGCCCCTATGCAGCCTTGGACGACGGATCGTTGCATCCGATGCCACAGCCTCCAATCAACGGAAACACCATCATGGCTCCGGCCCTAGGTGGAGTCAGCAGCACAGACGATCTTACGTGGTACAGTATCGCTCTCTTGCAGGCTTTCCGCCACGAGAGCGGTATGGAGAAGAGCCGGTCACCTCCCGCTCTCAAGAATGCGTTGCATCAACTGTCTGGACACATTTTTACGCAAAAGGCGCTACTTGAGAAATCCTACGCATTTGGATGGTACCGCACGCAGTTGCCCAACACTGTGCTTGGCATGGGCTGGAACAGCATCTATGTGAAGAAGATGCCCAAGCTTACTCCAAGATCGCACGTGGGACCGTTGATAGCGCACGGTGGGAGCCTACCGGGGTACCACGTGTCTATTGCTCTGCTACCCGAGATCAATAGCAGCGTTGTTGTCTGCACCAACTCAATTGCCTTGGGCGATGTTTCCGGTTGGGTCAGTATGGCGCTGATCGAGGCACTCATTGATACACCAGAGCCGTCAGACTACCTAGCGCTGGCAACCGAGGCTGCAGGTAACGCAGTATTGAACGTGAAGAGGTTCGAACAGAAGCTGGAGTCAACTCGTAAGATCGGTACTACGCCAAAACCCAGGGATAATTACATCGGCAGGTATCGCGACAAGGAGCGTGGGTGGGTGATCGATGTTAGAGCGCAGGACGCCGCACCGTCAGGCCTGGAAGTAGCATTCCAGGGACTGGACAGCCAAGCTTGGTATTTGTCGCATCATGAGCACGACACTTTCTCCTGGTTGGCCTCTCGTGAAGAGCAAGCAAAGAGGGGACGTATGGTAACCTATCCACTCGTGGCTGATCATTTCAAAATCCATTTTCAGGTGGATGCAAGCGGCAAGGTTGCTAGCATCCTGTGGAAACACGAAGCAGGGGCACCCATAGAGCAGCAATATTTCATCAAGGAATGAGCCCAACGCCAGACTCTGGAGAAGGACTCCTGATCGGTGCATAGTTAGCGAATTTAATTGCCATGGCCTCGCCTGCGAGATGATGTTCCAAGCACCGCATGGGAAATTGACTACGGAAATCCCCACATTTGCTCAATATATGTGTATGTCCACCACTGAAACAGATACGGCGAATCATGAAGAGCCATGTTAAGATATGATATCAGTGTTGGGAACCCACGAGCGCAAAGAATTTGATCTTGATAGGAATGTTATTTGTCGGATGCATCATGCTCACAGACGTCCGCTCCTCGAGGATACTGTTCGGTATTCGGACCCTCAAGCCGAGATAAAATAATAGGAAATGCTCTCTACATTCCGCAAGCCACAGATCGCATCGCTCAAACCACCAAAGAATAATCCATGAAGGCAACGCTACGCCTGTCTTGGTGTTCCGCACCTACTCGATAAGCGGAGTATACTCCCTTCTTACCTCCTCCACTGTTCTCATCAAGCCCTTTCGGCCCTCTTTCGACTCCACTACCATGACCGATGTGAAGCATGTCTCCAGGGACGTCCCGGTGCCCTCCGGCGAAGTTACATGTTCCCCTTCTCTGAAGTAATTCAGACAAAGGGGCACGGCTCTGGCGAGTCCAGGGTTCTCCACCTGCAGTCGTGGATGGGGGTCCCCAGAGCGCAGAACGCCACTCTTCTCTGGCATGATGAGCAGCACCGCGCTGTCGTGCTGCGGGCCGTTTTCAAAAGTTTTGGACAGCGCGCGGAAGCGGACTTCGTCACCAACGCACTGCAGTACGTGCAGTGCCCATAGATCGACACCATAGGTCCAGCCAGCGGCACACATCCCAACATAGCCTGGTATGCGGGGATTGATTTCGATCAGGAATACGTCGGGTTTACCCCCGGTAAGGTCGCTTTCCGATTTGGTCTCCAAGTCAATGATGCCCGTTGCACTGTCTGGCACATAGTGCGTGGAGGAATTCTGGACTCGCGCTTCGCAATGGAATATTCCAGAGCGGAATCCCATAATTAGGATGCATTCGCGTATGTAATTGAGAACCATGGTCTGCTCCGAAGCAGGCAGCTGGGAGGGAAACATGAACAACCCTTCCTGGAAGTCTTTCCTCCCACTCCCCGAGACCTCATCGAAATCGCCGGCACAGGGAGCGTTGTCACTCATGTCGAAGAAAACGACTTCTCCGTCCCACATGGCGAGATTGATGTCGATCTCTGGACCGTCACAGTAGGGCTCGATCATCACTTGAGAGTCGACGAATCCAGTGATGGAACCTGCTGCCCACTCGACGGTCGCGATTAGCTCTGGTTCATCGACAGCTTTGGCTACACCCCAGCTTCCCCGGCCTCTGGTCGGTTTGACAACAACAGGATAGGGGATTTGCAAAGGCTTGACTGGATCTTTCAGCCTCTGTTCCAGCTCCTGCCTGCTCTTTACGTGGATGACTTGGTTGCAAGAGTTTTGCAGGCTGCCTTTCTCTGCAAGTTGGGCACATGTAACTCGGGTAAGATACTTATTTGTCGCGATCTTCATTGCTGAGGGTGGTGCGGTAGGTAGGTGGAGGGCCTGAGCGACCGTCGCAACCTCCTCAAGCACTCCGTCATAGCGGGTGGTAAGGCTATCAAGCCGTTTGTCTTTCGTGGCAAGGTACAATCGCTCCGAAAAACCGTCATCGGGGGTTAGATCAACTGGATGGAATGACTCCCGTAGATGCGCGTACGGCCCGTTTGGATCTTCCATACACGTTCCTGGCTCGTCGAAGACAACGAGGTCGATGTTCAGGTGGGGGAGTAGCTCAAGAGACATGCGATAGTATTTGCTCTGAACAAATCCGGTGCGTTCGTTCAAACTCTGGACCAGACCGACGCGCTTTCGCGGAACCGGGTCCGGTAGCAGGAACTGCAGCCCCAAGCGGTTGCGGAACTCGATTTCGCAATCGTCAAGCACCTTCCATGGAGATACCACATTCGGGTTGACAGCATGTACAGCACCAATCGCTTGCGATAGGATTTGGTACAGCTGTTGGAGTGAGGCAGCCGATTCATCTTGAACTGCCGTGAAAGCCTCGATGCGCTCGCCAGGTTGCAGAAAGCCAGCCACCAATTCGATACTGGGGCACGCGTGGAATCGGGTCTGGATGATGTTCGATTGGGCTACGTAGCCCGTAACAGTAGTTATGAAGAGTTTCAGCGCGACAGGAGTACGAATCTTGTTGTTGGCTTGAAGTGCTTGGTCCAGAAATGTGCGGATATCCAAAACGGTGTAGCCCACCCCCAGTCCTGAGCGTAAGTTTTCCGGCCACTTGAAGTCAGGGATGACATCATGCGGCGGGGTGGCATCGGTAGGTGGTTCGATGACAATATCGACGGACTGGGCGACAAACGATTTGGGTGCAGGGTTGATTCTCCAAGAAACTGAGTACGTTGTAGAAGCTCTACCATCTGGGGATGGATACCGAGCACTGAGTTTGGCGACTCTCGGAGGCGAATGCATGTTGGGATGCAACAGTTGGTTGGAGTGTGGTTGTTGCAAACGATCAGTATCGCAAGATGAATGTTCAAAACAAGCCCTCGATCTTCTTAAAAATGGCGGCTTTAAACCACGGGTACAACAAGCACATTCTCGCCGATGCTCGCCGATGCTCGTCGATAGCACAAAGATGTTTAGAACTCAGTGACTCGGATATAAACTACGGATCTGACGTGAAGCAGGCCGTCGGCCTTGTGCGCTCGAGACTTGTAGATCTCTGCGCTCGCTACGCTCCTGAGCCTCGCTACCCACAAGCTTGGCTTCGGCCGACTGTGCTGACACCAGTTCTTCACCGGACTGCGGTGATCCCCGAGTAGTTTCCGTCCCTTACTCTTCGGTTTGACGTAGTTGCTCGCCCCGGGAAAATATGTCAGAGCTAATCCGTCGCCGAATTCCTTTCTTGAAAGATCCCTGCGGCATCGTGCAGTCGTGCTTACTAAGCACACTATATGCAGAACTCCACATATTCTCGCTCATCTTTCGGACGTTCCGAAGGAAGTAGTTGGCGCGGGCCCTCATCTTGCTTCATAGGTGCGCAGAGCTTATCTCAAGTATGGGAGCTGAGCCATTTGGGTACCGTTTCGAGCTTGGCATCAAGAGCAGATTGCTGGGATATGAATGACTCAGCCTGTTGCACTGCCTCACTTGGCTTAGATTACCACGTAAAGCGGACATCAATCTTCAATATTGCACCCACATTGCAGCGACATTTCCACGTAATAAGGGGTAAAAATAGTTTAAAAGCCCCACTCATCACGTAGAAAAGGTTATAACATTACTGAATAAGTAGGTGTTCTACTCTTTTAGGAGTTTTTTTGCACCTTTATACCTATTTTCTACTCATTAAGTGGAAAAATTCTACTTATTAAGTCATGTTTCTACTTGATAACTAGAAATCTGGCCGTAGTGCAGAAGATCGAGCAGGCTTTCTGATAGGTCACTGGTTGCATTGGTCACCAGCAGGTCTACTGCTATGTCTAGCCCCTTTTAATCATTATCCTCATTCTTTGAGTTAGTTTATCATCGAGCATCCGACTCCCAAACAGGATACGTCAATCTATAAAAACATGCATCAACATACTTCCAACCAGGAACCGGTCGTCCAATGACCTAGCCATTGATTGAGAATATAGTGGACGCGAGCTGTATCATTTCCCCAAACTTTCGGTCGCCGACTATGGGATCATGAAAATACCGGAGCTCAATTACACTCCAGCCGCCTCCGCGGCATACCTCTGGGTCTTCTCGTTCCAATCCTCGACCCAGTCCTCGATGTATTCCGGCAGACCTTTGTGCATGTTTGTCGGCGCAGGTATTGGCGTTCCATAAACATAATTGGTGGGTATAACCCCAGCCCAGACTTTCTTCCGCATAGCCTCGTCCTTGAGGTCTTCTCTTGCCTCTCCAGTCGTGCCGGTACGAACCTTTGCACTGGCGGAATGGATGTCCACACGCAAGATCCCTGTGGCCTTCAACTCCACTTTATTCGGGAATCGCGTGTTCTGCCACCGCTCTGGTACGAGGTTGTTGGTAATGAGCTCCATTGCCCATAGGCGTTCAGACTCTTCTTCGACCACATGTGCATGCCCAAACGCTACAACCGAGCGGTAGTTGCAGCTGTGGTGGTTAGGCGTGAGTGCGAGAACAATACCGTCCATCAGAGTGGCAGACACACAGACGGGTATCCCGGAAGATCCAGAATCATCCGACGAACTATTGTTTCGAGACAGTCGCATAATTCGTGAGGATACATAGCCATGAAGATAGATAGAGCGGGTTCCAGCGGTGTCTTGCTCCTGGAAGTTGCCAGTGCAGCCAAGCATAGGCAGGATGACTGGAAAGTCAAAGTTGCCCTGGTCTGGAGAGCTTTGAAAGGCGACGTGGAGGATGGGTGCCTCGTCCACTATGGGATGTATCTGCTCATAGTCATATTGACCTGAACATGTGAGTCAGAACGATCGCATTGACTTTTGGTGGGGTTGAGAAGCTTGGACTGACCTCGACCTCTGTACCGGTTCACTGTATTTAACGCTGTCTTTTTGTACCCAACAGATGGGGTTTCGTTTTCTACGAGTAGAGACATTGGGAGATGGCAATGAGGTTTGGTGATGCTTTGAGTTCGAAGAAATCGTGTTAAGACTCCAGATATGTGTCAAGGCTACAAAGGGGGATATATTTGTAAGTCACCATCGGACTTTAACCTGCGCTGCAAGTCAGCTGATGGCGGCTCGGCCGACGATGTCCATCGAAGGGTTTTGTTATATCGCCGCAGAAAAGTAACCTCGGACGTTCAATTGAATGAACGCCCGGCTCGGCAATATTTTCGCTTCAATTGGAGGCGATCTATGTCCGAGGGAGGGGTGCATGTTCAGATTACATACATGGCGAACGCAATGTCGATCCTTGGTGATAAGTCCGAACGTACGCATAATAAGTGTTGAAGTCAGACCGTGTTTGTTGAGCGCAAATAAGATCCGAAATATCATCTACAGGACTGGAACGACGACCCTCGTTGCTGGATTACAGTATGCCTTTCCTCACCCTAACGCCGCACGAGGTAGTTAGCAAACAACTTCCACCAACGCCTCGACTTGGTTATCCAGTCCCCTCTCACCGCCATGCTGTTTCTGTCCAGCTACCGACGTGGGATGACATGCGTGGAATGGTTGCACAAGAGCCGCGTGTCAGTCGTGTGCAACAGATTGGTTATCCCCGATCCTTCCTTAACCAGGATATTGTTAAGGTGAGTCAAAATCATAAAGTCAAACTTACGATTGCATCGTTTTACTAAATATATTCAGGTCAACAATGCTTGTTTAGCTCTTCACAGACACGAGGGCGAGAAGTGTCTAGTCTTCCCAGCTTTGGATCATGCGGCGTCGTGCGAAGCTGCCATTATCGACAAGGCACCTGAGGCAACAGAACGCGTCCGTATAAGAGCAGCAGATTTCTTGCTAGATGATTCTCTGATGAAGAATGCTACCACGACAACTGGCTTTCAAGTCTCCAACAATGCCCCGCGTCGCTTCTATATTGTTTTTTACCCCGCCGAGGCCAACGTTGCTGCTATGGGGTTCTGGCGGCTGAGTGGCACTGGCATATCATCGAGACTTGCTCAAAGTATGCTCAAACACCTCGACAATATACATTGGGTGTCTGGCAGCGTCCTACTTCGCACTGATGCTGGCATCTCACGCTCTTTGACGGATCCGCAATCCGACGATACGATACGGTCTCGCATCGTCGAACTTTTGCAGCGTGGATCCATCAGTGCAGCACAAAGTGCCAAATTCGGACCATCGGATGTATTTCTGTATCCTACAGGCATGGCTGCCATCTATGCGACCAACGCACTGCTGCAAAGCTGGCAAGCCAGCCAAACGGTCGTTTTCGGTTTCCCTTATGAGCTTACGCTCAAGTTAGTCCAGCAGTACGGAGTCAACGCGAAGTTCTATGGGTTCGGAACTCCAACTGAGCTCGACGAATTTGAAAGTTATCTCGATGCAGAGCTTCGAGAGGGACGTACAATACAGTCGGTATGGTGCGAGTGCGCCTCCAACCCGCTGCTGAGAACCGTTGATCTGGAACGCATCCGCCATCTAGCAGATATGTATGGCTTCGTCATCGTTGTCGACGAGACGATAGGAAGTTTTGCCAACGTTGACGTTGCAGGCGTAGCAGACATCATTGTTACGTCCCTCACGAAGAGCTTCAGCGGCAGAGCAAATGTCATGGGTGGGAGCGTCGTCTTGAATCCCTCATCGCCATGGTACGCGCCACTCAAGAAGTCTCTCGAGAAAACATACGTTAATGAGCTTTTTGGGGCCGACTCACGCGTTTTGGAGTACAACAGCCGTGACTTCCTTTCAGTCGCTGCCACCATGAATCGGAATGCGCAACATATTGTCTCACTGCTGAGTCCAATCGCTGGCACGTCTTCCAGCACACTTTCACGAGTCTATTATCCTTCTACCTGCTGGTCTCGCACCAATTACGAGGCACGGATGCGGAAGGTGTCACCCGGGTTTACTTCTGGATATGGTGGACTGTTCACCCTTGAATTCGACTCTGTAGAAGCAGCCTCCACATTTTTCGATACTCTCAATGTACACAAAGGCCCATCCCTAGGTGCCCATGTGACATTGGCACAACCTTACGTGCAGACTGTGTTCAGTCGGGAGAAGGAATGGGCAGCATCGTACGGGTTGAAAGCGTCAATTGTACGCATTTCTGTCGGGTTGGAGAACGAAAACGCGCTGGGTCACGAGTTCATGCGAGCACTGCGCGTAGCGGATCAATCGAAGGCAGGATCAGAGTCAGATGCTTAGTCGGAGAGTGTCGCGGTAAGCAGAGCTGGACAGTACGCAGGAAAATTGAAGGATTGAACTGAGGTTGTTCTATCTAGAAGCTACAGAAGGTATAGGTGCGCAGGCACAAACAACGCTAGTCCTAGACAGAAAGAAGGTAAGTCGCAACCATGTCAAGGTAGGAGCAACTATCTTGTAGAGTAAGAGCCATAAACCGTGACACACCCCCCAGCTGGCGTGGACGCCCAGGCAGGGAGTCAATGACAGCTAATCAGTATCAGTGTATATAGATACTATCAAGATTGTTGTCATCAGTTTAACGCAGGCCCTTCAGACGCTTAGTAATATTAATAAGGCTAATTTGGCGGACGAAGTCTGCAAACTTCTATTTAGGTAAAATCTTTATAAGTCCATCGGCAGGCATATAGTTGGTGGGGACTTATTTAACGTTAATATAAGAGGCTTTAACTTCCTGTCAAATCCAGAGCTAGTGGATGTCGACATGTTTAACCTTTATATAAAGCTTGTCTTACTGTTTAGTAATAATACCAACGGTCTACTAATTGTCACACCAGATAGTAGGTGTACAGTTAAGAGTAAGGTCAATACTAGAGAAGAATCGCATCCATTCTTCCATCTACAAGCTAGCAAGTGATAGAGCTAGTAATTTAAATTCTATAATTAATTTCGTGACTATGCGTTATACTATTAACTTCTAGTTAATTATTAGTCCTCCGAACTTAAAAGCATAGCCTTAAGAGCTTCGGCGAGTCTCAGGCTCGTCAGCGTATAAGGCGTTAGAGGATCTAAAGAAGAGAGGATCGCGATATGTTGGATTGTTAGATAGATACTCAGCCATGTCCTGCGCGCTAGCAGAGGCTTCAAGTGCAAGAGCCTTCGTGCTGAGTAGGTAGCGCCAGGTCTTCCGGATTTTCGAGATGTGTGACTGTCCTGGGTTGGTAAGGTGACAAGCAAAGACGACGTGCGTTCGGGCGACGTCAGGTCTACCCCAGACAGCGATATATGCAAGAGAGCCAACTAGTTACTAATAGAGCTTTATTCGCGATAAATTAGGTTCCTTAGTAGACTATAGCAGCTAGTTCTCCGCTAGTGGAATGTCTAGAGCCTTGCCCACAGCTTTAATACTAAATCGAGCGCATACCTTGTTAATAAACGCGTCCTAGACTAGCCACGTCTTGTGCAGGGCTCGATCGCGTATAATGCGGATTCCAAGAAACTAGGTAAGGTCTCCCATAGCTTTAATGTTGTATAGGTCCACCAGATCCTTCTTAAAAGACCTGTGGTGATAGGCATTAGACTGATGATATGCCATAACAATGTCGTTAACATAGATAAATAGGATAAGCCAGCGGCTCGTGTACAAGCAAGGAAAGCCTTTAACTGGCTTTAGACCCAGCTTAACAAGTTGTCGACGTAGTTTGTTGTACCATAGGATTGGTGACTCCTTCAGGCCGTACAGGGCGCGGAGTACCAGCATGATCTCGCCTGCAGTATGGCGGAACGCCTTAGGTGTTTTAGCGTACAGTTTTCGATCAATCTTAGCGTTTAGGAAGGTAGTAGGGACATTATACTGCTTTAGCTCTAGACCAAAGTAATTGGCGATTGCAATAAGAGCGCGAAAGTTGCGAATTACAAGTGTAGCAGCGTATGTGTCGTTAAGTAGAGCTTAAAGATCTCCCCGAACAACAAGTTAAGTCTTGAACCGTGAGAGGTATCCATCTTCGTCGATTTTGTACGTAAATACCCACATTAGTGGTAGCACCTCAGCGTCTATAGTGGCCTTTATTTTTATAGTCTTCTTAAAGACTCCTTTAGCGCGTAGAGCTTGCCATTCAACCTCCATAGCGCGTTGGAATTAATTACCAAACATGTGTGTATTAAGCTGCTTTATTGCCTTCGGCAGAGGTGGCAGCTGCGATTAATAGATTCTTAATATCTTATTTATAGTAGGTATAGAGCGAATCTCGGTCAAAAATGCATAGAAATAGTTAATAAGAGGTGTAGCTCCTAGCGCTATTACGTATGTGTAAATTATAAAGTTATTTAGATCTTTCTGCTTTTAATTGCGTTTACCAGTGATAATCAAGCTTGTGTTAGTTAGGTCTAGGTTAACGTCTCGTGGAGCTCTCTCGCCGCGTTAGCGATAGCCCTTAGGTACTTTATCACTCTTAGGAGTGTGATTGCTTGTGGCAGTAGACATTATAGGTCTTAGAGTAGGCAGCTATTACTATTGCTGTGTTGATTCGAATGCGTCGTCTATCTGTTCACCCCCTACCTGGGAGCCTGCAGCTCTCGAAGCTGAGGTCGTAGGTGTCTCTACTAGGTAGCGACGTTGACGAGCAGTTAACAGATCTTCGATACTAATATTATCATGTTAATATTCTTTTAGATATTTAAGTAGTTCAATTACCTCTTCGAGCACTAATCCTGACGCATACCTATCTATCCTATTAAAGAAGAGTGTAGGCTCAAATACGACGTCGCGGGTAACGATAATAGTATCTTTTATAGGCAGCTAGATGCGGAAAATATTAGTGCCTTAGTAGCTAACGAGGTGGCTAATTAGAGTGCGTAATTCAAGCTTGTTAGCAGCTCTTAGATCGCGATTATAGACGTAGGCGCAACAGCCAATAGGCCTCATATAAGCGACGAGTGGCTTTCGTCCCTATACAACCTCGTACGGCGTTTTCCAGCCTAGTGCTTCTGTGGGCGTGCGGTTAAGGATGTACGCGGCAGTGCGATACATCTCATGTAATAGGTTCTTTGGCAGGTTGGCGTGTATACGCATAGCGCGAGCTCGCTACGTGAGTACTCCGCCAGCACGTTCGATAAGTCCATTTGGTTCCTTTGTTCCAGCAGGTGCTGGCTCATACAGCATACCTAGCTCTTCTATTATATCGATAAGGTCATTTCTAAATCCTCTCTCATTATCGCATCGAATGGCGACTACGTCAGCGTTATACACACGCTGGATTTTACGGATCAAGGACATAAACTAACGTGTAAGTGTTAACTTATCCTTGCGTCGTGATGTGATAATCTTATGCCACTTTAAGTATTCGTCCATAGAGTGCAGGGCGTACTTGCTGCCGTCGATACACTCCTCTCCCACAGGGATAATGTAGATTAGGTCCATCGCGATTCGATAGAACGGTTTTTATGCGCGGCTCTCGGCCGGGCGCCTTAAGATAATATAAGTCATTCGAGTCTTAATACATGTCTAACATCGACAGTCCATGTGTTCTCCAGTCAATTAAACACCTTTAACGTTTAATTTAAAATAGTTAACTACTTTCTAGCCTAGATAGGCCCAGATATAATAAGCAGCACGCTAATTAATAATATTAGTAGGCTTTAGCGCGTACGACGGGCGGTATAATGCCCCAAACGTACTTAATAGTAAGCGTAGAAGCGATAGCGGCGGTCGATATAACAGTTCAGCATCCATCAGCCAGTGGCCTCCATTGTACTCGAGTTGGGCGATAACGTTTGATGGTTGATACATGTACAGGACATCGCGGCCAGAGTCAAAGTGGATAGACTCTGTACGATAGCGAGCAAGTCCTAACAAGCTTATAAGAAAGCCTTTAACATATGCGATATGCGTTAACTCCAGTGTTTATATCCCGTGTAGTATTTAAGCGACAAGTTCTATCGTGCCCTAAGCTATAATTAAGATTTAGCTATTGCTAGCGTGAATATAGCGACGTTGCGGATTGTCGTTTATCCTCTTCCAGCCATGCCATAACTCTGTATTGATAACGTAGGTGTTTAACCCTAGATCGACAATCTATCGATTGAGGAGCTTAGCCTTATTAGCGTTGTCTCTAACTATTACTATAAGCTCTCCGTTAGGCTCAGCGTTGTTGTCTAATGTGATTATTTTTAAATTGTTGTTCGATTGTTCTTCGAGAGATTCAAGAGATTTGGGATTGAGAGAATCGGGCTTAAGAGAATCGGGCTCGAGAGAATCGACTTGATCGAGGCTTATATGTAATAGGCCAGCAATTACTACAAACGTGTTGCTATTCTTAGCAGGAGGATTGCTATTATTAACTTATAGTAATCCTATATTCTAAGGTTATTAGGCTATTTACTTCTTAAGAGTAGTCTTAATACGTATATTAATCTTAGAGTCCTTTCGCGCTTCCTTAACCTTGCGTATAGCCTTAGCTATAGGCTAATAGTCCTTCGGACGTTATAGGTTGCGTGGGTTGAGAATAAAGTAGTTAGTATACTAATACTTCTTTTTACAGATATAGTTTCTAGGTAGCTTGTCTTAGTTATGGCTGCCACCGCGATTGCCCTTTATAGTCTATAAATTAACTTGCTTTACGACTCCAAGCTCGGCAGCGGTTACTGCTAGGCCTGTTAAGTGTGGCTTGGTGCGGCGTAGATATATAGTTATCTCGGCAACGTACGTCTTTAGAGATAAGATCTTGGTAGTGGTGCCTCGCGCTTTATGCTTAAAGATCTCGCGCAGGCAGGAAGTAGCGTATTCCTAATTAATTACCTTATAGGTAATAAGGAAGTCCTCCTATAGTTAATTACTATTAGTCTTAGGCAAGCTAACAGCCTTGCCCTAAGCTATAATATATACTTAGTTTAATAGCTATTACTCGATCTTCTTTATAGCTCGTGGCGTAGTCTTAAGAGCGTTATACTTATTAGCAAGCTTATGGCGACGTGTCGCGTCTATAGGATAAAAGAACTTCTTAAGTGTGACTAGTTAGTCGTACGGGGTATCGTGATCTTTAATTAGGTGTATGTAACGTGTAGTAATTATCTTGCTAATATTTATATTTAGGTTAGCTAGTGCCTTCGCTTAAGTGTAATACTTAGTACGGCGGCGTTCCTATTAATCGTATTCTTATTAATAGGATTCTCGATTGTCGGTGGTAAGGTAAGAGAGCCTAGTAGCTTTAAGCTTATAATTAGTAAGTTAAGGCTTAATTAGCTCCTATAGCTCGGGGAGATTCTCCTTCGCTACATCAAGATTAATGTACTACCAGAGACCGTGGCGATTGGCAACGTCTCGGCAAATAAACAACCAGGTAAACTAGTCGTCTAGTGTGTTTAGTATAATAGTAACACGCGTCACTGCGGGGTCGGACTTAGTAGCCATTATAGAGGCTATAGTCAACTGTATTAATGGATCCAGGCAGAGATCCTAGTATGTGCGTTGTAAGAACGCGGTAACAGGTGCGTTATAAAGAACGCGGTATAGCAACGTGCAGCTCGTGTGTTGAGTGACGTTACAGCAGCAGGTGAGAACAATCCAAGGTGCAAGCCGGGCTCATAACTGTCGCGGTAAGCAGAGCTGGACAGTACGCAGGAAAATTGAAGGATTGAACTGAGGTTGTTCTATCTAGAAGCTACAGAAGGTATAGGTGCGCAGGCACAAACAACGCTAGTCCTAGACAGAAAGAAGGTAAGTCGCAACCATGTCAAGGTAGGAGCAACTATCTTGTAGAGTAAGAGCCATAAACCGTGACAGAGAGTGATGTATCGTCAGAGAGTCTTTCTTGGGTTTCAAAGAATGCATTTCAGCGTTTATGCAACTAAATAAGAACTTTTGCTCATTCTGGATGCGATGTCTACATTACTTCATGCTGTAATAGGTGCTCTATGAGCTCATTTGTCCGTCTATAATGAAGGACAACTATGACGAATTCTACATGTAAATCGTGCTACGTGATATCGTTTCGAACGACTCTTTAGTTTATCGGCGACTTCTGCTTGCAGTCCGTGTGTGTTCCAGAAAAGGTAAAGGAAACACTTTGACAGTGACTCGATCGCCGACTCGGCCGACAAATAGGCAGCGCCGAGGAAGATCTCCGACTCTGAAAATGATCATTTGTATATTTCTGTGCATATTGTGCTGCTCACAGAAATGACTACCATGACCGCGACCAATTCCGAATCCTTAGTCACCATAATGGAGCGTGGCAATACAGTGCAGAAGGCGGCCAAACATCCCTTGGCGGATGTGCCTGAAGGAAAGCTGGGTAGGTATTGTACCTACCCATGGCTATTTTTGTTCATGTCTGATATGTGAAAAAGAGAGCTTGAACGCATTACAGGCTGCATTCCGGCTTGATGCCAGACCTGGAAAGGCAGATCTTATGTGCGGTGTGTACCAAACTCGGGGTGGGAAATCTTATGTGTTACCCTCTGTAAAGCTTGTGAGTATTAATGATAGTCATTGCTTGAGGACATAATGGCTTATTCATTTGCAGGCACGAGAGAAATTGTTCAACGACTCCAATTGGGAGCATGAATATCCATCATCCCATCTCGGTGAAGCCGAGTTCCGTAACACGAGCGCTCGCTTGCTTTTCGGAGAGCAAAGCAGTGTGCTGATGGAGAACCGGTAAGCGATCCATTTGTACGGAAGAATTATACGCTGAAACATTCTGCTTCACTTGAAAGACTCTCATCGATGCAGGCATTAGGGGCTAGTGGCGCTTGCCACATGGGTGCCAGATTTCTGAAAATGCATTACGGGCCGTACAAGTCCAATCCCGAACGCAAGGTCTACATTCCACGAGAGACGTGGGGTAAGTACTTGAAATACCCAATCAAACTAGCTATAGGTCATTCGCTTATTGTAATTCACCGGCAGTCAATCATCCAAATGTTTTCCAAGACGTACGGTTCGACACCGCCGGGCTGCCGTACTACAATTTCGTCACCCACAGATTTGACTTCAAGCAATTTGACGATGCCTTGAAGCAGATTCCAACCCAATCCATTATCGTACTTCAAGTATGCGGGAACAATCCAACCGGATGTGACCCTTCACCCGACGAGTGGCAGCAGCTTGCGCATACGTTCAAAGCCATGAACCACTTCGCATTCCTCGATCTCTCTTACCCCGGCTTTGCTACTGGCAATGTGGCCGATGACTGCGCACCAATCCGACTGTTCGTCGATATCGATATCCCATTTCTCGTAGCGGTCACGTACGGCAAGTGCTTCGGACTTTACGGGGAGCGAGTAGGACATCTATGTATGCCTATGCCGACTGCAGAATCTGCGGTCCGGGCAGATCAACAAATGAAGCTTCTAGCGCGGGCCGAAACGGGGGCGCAACCACGATTTGGTGCGAAGCTCGTCTCGATTACCCTTGGAGATTCTTCCCTCAAAAAGATCTGGGAAGAGGATCTAAGAGGTCTAGCACAAGATCTGATGGATAGACGAAAGACATTGAAGAGCGAGTTGCTGAAGCATGACACATTGCGCGACTGGAGCTTCGTGACGAATCAAACTGGCATGTTCCTGTAAGGCAATTTGCTCATCCTGTGTACCTCTGGTATATGTGCCCAAAATTGCTAACACTCAATTAAAAGCTATACCTCGTTCGATCAAAAACAAGTCAGAGATTTACGAGAGAAGTATGCTGTGTACTTGCAGGACACGGGCCGCCTTTCCATTGCGTAAGTTCTTATGCTCTCAGCCTTGATAGCCTACCAAAGCTGACCCTACGTTCTAGTGGATTGAATGATCAGAACATTCCTCACGTTGCAAAAAGCATTACCACAATGTTGAGTGGATAGAGTGATTGTTAGTTTTATAGTCACAAGCAGAGTCAGCTTCTAGTTTTGTACATAAAAACTAGAAGCTAATTCCGCTCGCGACGGTATAATAAATTTGTTAGCTTGGTTCATGATTCTTGATTTAGTCCATTCTTGGTCAGCTATAAGTAGCGATACATCCAAAGCATAGACCAGATTATCAATAATACTCAAGATGCGACAAACCATGCTGCCAATCATTTGTTGAGTTCTACATGTGTCTTTACAGCGTAGGCACTAAGGCACAGCTGGTGGTTGCTGATTGAGCGGCTCCGCCTCAGCGAGATGAAACTTTGGAATGACCTCCGAAACCATATGAAGGCCGCTAAACCTCTCGAAATACGCCATGATTGCGGGGTGTGTCTCCTTCCAAGCTCGACCCAGTACCCACTGTAGCCCCCTGCTAATCATGATGCCAACGAAAATATCCGCGAGCGTGGGACGACTGCCTACCAGCCATTCCTTTCCTTTCAAGGCAAGCTCTAACTTGTCCAGAATAACAAGACTTGCTTGTTTTCCCTTCTCGACAGCATCGAAATTATAAGGAGCAGGATCCTTGAAACCCGGGATGAGAGGAAGAAACCAACGTGCGAGCGTGGGGAGGAGCTCTTGATTTGCGAAGCTTACGTAGCTGAGCACAAGTGCCTCCTCAGCCAAGGTTCCGGTTGCGCCGAGGAGATGCGCCTGCGGGTCGAGTTTGGCCAGATACTTGAGTGTTTAGTTAGCGAACGAAGCTGGCAACATATGGCAGCATAGTACATGAGCTTCTACTTACATATGCAATGGCGATTGTCTCGGTGATCTTCACTCCTGGACCTGCTATCGCTGGAATCTTTCCTTGAGACAAGGGAAAGAGCTCCAGATAGGTATCCTTGTTGATCCCCTTGCGCGGTACCACCAACGATTGATGTAACGGGATACCCTCTGCAGCAGCCTGGGTGAAGTTAGACATGGAGGAAAGGATCTAAAAGTTGGTTGTGACTCACTACGATCTTAACGATACGCGTGCGGGGATTGTCCTAGATTACAATTGAGTAACTACGAAAACATATATCCCCATCAGGCTACACTCACATCGTAGCCATAGATAGTGAGTTGGTCGGACATGTTGAGTGTAGGGGGTGAGATTGAGTGACTACAACAAGCAGAGACAGGGACTGCAGTAAATTAATGGCTTTTGATGGTACGTAGGCGCAAGTATTTCTAGGGATGGTTTACTGCATAAGTCCGAAACGTAGCTCGGATGGACCGAAAAGTTGGTTAGCGCGTGATTATCAGAAATCGGCTTGTGCGCGGAGCGAGGAGATCGTGTGTTTCATTTCATTTTACAAATTCTGCGGATTCTAAGTACTTCCATCTCTGACAGTCCTACGTAATCATAGATGACTTTACGTTCACGCTCGCCACCCTTTCCATTGCCTTCAGAAACGGCCACTACAAGCCGTTTACCGAGTCCAGCGCGGTCGTGGCTACAGTGTGAGCCTGAGGAGCAGCGAAGAAAGCAGCGTGAAGAAGCGCCACAGATCTCTCAGCGTCCTGCTCTCGGATCACGCAAGACACAGTGATTTTGCTAGCCCCTAGACGACATTTATTAGCAGTCGATTTGAGAGAAATACAAACTTGGTGTCGTTTATACCGTGTGCCATCATTTCAACTTTGATACGGTTTTCGCTAAGCGTGGAGAACATGCGACCAGTCACTCCAAGGGACCTCGTAGCCTGCTTTCCAACCAAGCTAATGATGGTCCTCTTGTGCAGCAATTCCACGTCCCCGTAATCTTGCAGTTGTGCTATCGCTCCTTTGATGTCCTTTCGAACAGGTTCAAAATCGCCGTCCTCATCGCCCAATATGGATGCTTCTGAATGAACCGCCATGGAAACTTGGACCTCGCTGGTGCAAATCAGGTCAATGGATAGATTCCACTTGTCGAAAACAGCGAATATGCCAGCCAGAAAGCTATGCGCCTTCAACCGTCCCGCAGATCGGATGTTCATCAGAACAATCTTGTCTTTCGATGTAATGGCAATCGGAGCTTCGAGATCACCATCATTCATCCAATCCTGCTGATCACGAGGTGGAACACACTCGAGAGAACCGACAAGCGTGGGTGAAGATGCGGTGCTCCTCCAGTCATCGACCACCAAAGTGCCAGGAGCTTGCGGATGAAGCACATTCTTGATGCGTACGGAGACGCTCGCACGCATAGCCAAACGCATAGCCGCATAGTGAACCACTTCTGAGCCATGAAACGTCAGCTCCGAGGCCTCTTCAGAGCTGATGACGGGCAGCATTTTGGCGCTGGGTACTTTGCTGGGATCGGCCGTGAAGATTCCCTCTACCTCTTTCCACACTTGCAGTTCTTCTGCTTGCAGACCCATGCAGATGATTGACGCACAAAAGTCGGTGTAGCCACGGCCAATTTGTGAGAGTACACCTCGATCGATGGGCCCAAAGAAGCCTGTCACAACCGGTACGGTAGCCTGGCAGCTGCGAATTCGCTTTGCCATGAGTCTTGCGAGGCTATCGTAGAAAGAGTAATCCAGGGCGTTATTGGCGATTGATGAAGCAACCTCGCTGAGGTCGACAGCCTCAGCCGAAATGCCTCGGTCGCGTAGCGCAGTGGCGATAAAAAAGCAAGCCAGTCTTTCACCCGTACTTATGACCTTGTCCAGAATATACGACGTACCAAGCCCAATAGTCCTTGTCGCTTGGAGAAGCTCCATAACCTGATCACATCCATGTTCGATTATCTTGACCAAATCCGCAGCCAGATGAGGAGTTTTGATGTAATCGTAAGCTGCAGTGACGTGCTCTGTGCGAATCTTCCGAATGATTATACTGGAGATGTTGAATTCGGAATCAAGGCAGTGTTTGTAGGCTTTAAGCAGGCGGTTTGTCGTCCCCTCCTTCTTGGAGGTAGTACTCAGCGCAGAACAAACAACTACGACCCTCTGGTGACGCGCGGCGGGCCTGAGATTTACGTTAACGCTCACAGCGTACCAATATGCTTGCGCTACTAGGGACACTCACCCAATGACATTTTCAACGATGTTGAGTGGGTATTTGCCTAAGCTCGTACCGCCGAACTTTTGCACGACCCAGGATTCGCCATCGCTCTGAGGGAATTGAATTTGAGGGATTGTCATGACGCTCAAAGTTTATTGCTGTTACTACGACTTTCAAAAGAGAGCTGATAGTTGTCCAAGTATCCGGAGCCAGCCTTCGTCATCGCTGAACCTGGTGTGTCTAAAGAACTTCGCTTGGCAGCAGACCCACAAGCTGACGTTAGTCGAGCATGTTGCAGACCCTCGGCTGCTTGTGGCGATAGTGATCTACGTCGGCCGAGTAGTAGCGACGGTCACATCCGACTATCTGCGCTTGGGTAATTCCATGCTTCGGAGCTATTGTATGGCGAGGTCGCCACTGCCCCGAACACACTCCCATCTTGGTAGCTTCACCTATGAGGCTTCTCGAAAATGCACGTGTTCAAAAATTGGAAAGAGTAGTGATCATAACGCAGTAGAATTATACGTGAATTCTCCGAAATGGATCCTCAAGTTTTGATGCCGTTGACCTTGCGAACACCATTCGTCCCGTTGACCTTGTTTACCTCATTCGACCCTTGTTGCTGCAGTTCATGTGCAAAGAGAACGTTGTCCTCGAAATTCTTTGATCCGGACTTGAACACACCCGCTCCATCAGAATGGACAATAAATGCTCTCCAACCCAGCTTTAGCCGTCGTTCCAAAATCTCGTTCGTCATGGCAAATCCCAGAACCGCAAGACCATTCGCATCTGCCGCGCGCTGGATCTTTTCTAAGGCTGCCAGAAAGACTGGTTCGTCACCATCCTGACTGCCGACCTCAAGACCCATAGAGCATCGAAGATCGCCAGCTCCGACCATCAGTGCATCAACTGGAACGCAGCGGTCAATTTCATTCACCGAGGGAGGGTATTCGCTTACTTCCGGGCACAGCTGCAATCTCCTCAACATTCTCAACTCCCTCGATATCTTCAATCTGCGCAAAGATGGCGGCGTGGTCATTCCACACATCATAGACGGTCTGTCCAGGCTTGGTGCGCGTTTGTTTCCCAAACAGTGCCAGCGGCGGATAACTACGATTACCCAAAGGAGGAAATTTCGCCAAAGATACCAGCTTTCGAGCTTGTTCGGCATTCTGTACATGCGGCTGAACTATGCCTCCAGCTCCAGCTAGCAGAACATAATTGATGAGATCCGGCATGTTTGGTGCAAGCCGTACGTAGGGAACCATGGAGCCACTGGAAGTGTATTGAATTGTCTTAATGAGACTGGCAAGAAGAGTTGGATTCAACGGACTGTGCTCCTAGAGAGAACATTAGACTTTGTTTTGCGCCGGAATCGCTCACTTACTGCATCGAGGAAGCAAAACTGATGTGGTAATGTTGCGACGATGCGTGCAGCCTCCTCGTGAGGAATGCGACAGCTGGTGCCCCAAAGCAGCTCACCGCTCTTCAGCATAGAGCGGAAGTCCGTTGGTTGAGCCAAGTCCAAGGCGTTGTATGCTTTTGCGTCCAACATGATGATTTCTCTGTTGCAAACAGTGGCCTCACCAGAAAAAATTTGAAATATTCAGAGGCTGTAACGAGGTCAGTGGACGCGTGTTCGGCAGAGTCACATCTACCATACGTACGTTTAGTGTTGATGCTAGTGAACGTCGACGCCACCAACACCCACCCATCGCTCTCGGCGTTTGCGGTCATCGGCCGCATAATCGGTTCAGTTTGTCTCAAAGCTAGGGAGCGAACTAAAGGCCCTGGCGAGCGAGTCGTAATAGACTTTCACAACTACGAAGCAGACAGCTTAATAAGAGAAAAGAGCTAAATACTAATTACTAACTAATTTTCTAGCTTCGCATAGGACTACTACTTTAAGGATAACCACCTAGCACGCTTAATTATTAAATTACTTAGCACCTTTATATAGTTTATAAAAGTATAATACAATATTATAGTAAAAGTAATTAAATCCAACAACAAGATCTTCTTTATTAAGGCAGACGTTAAGAAGTAGTGCTTAGCGTAAGGTATTAAGATTAAGCCTTTAGTACTAGATACTTAAGCATAAAATAGAGGAGCTAAACGCTTAAGGGGTGTAATTAAGGAGAAAGCGCGCGCGATGTAACTTAACTCTAACCTACCTTAGCAAATGTGGCCTAAGATTACCTAAGCCGCAGTCTACCTATACAATCAAACGCCAAACTACGCTAATTAATAGCGATCTCCATATAAAGTGTTCTTTACAATAGTAGCCTTTCAGAACAGTATTATCACCTAACTAAAGAAGCCTAATTAAGCTTACTTAAAAGCCTATGGCTGCAAGACCTTTACTATAACTAATAACACTAAACGTGGCAAGAGCAAGCTCTAGCGACTAGATCCTAAAGTATAGATAGGTTATTTAGTTAGCTATAAATTAACTAACATTTGGAGAATATAGATTCCCTCTCTAGCAAAGACAATCAGTACTCGCGATGTAATTTTCGACGAGGATACTATATTTTTAGGCAAAACTAAAGACCTGGTGGACAACCTTATATATAACATATTAGAAGAAATAGCGGCCTAGGTGCAATTAGTAGAGCTACCTTCTTTACCTTAATAAGAGCAAGCCACCGAGTCCTTTTTTAAGGATAAGATAATTAGTAAAGCGCTAGAGGAAGAGGTTAAAAGCGCTTTTAAGTATAATTAAGGCAAGAGAGCTAGGTACGAATATCTAACGCCTCTATTAACACCGCCACTAGTAACACTCCTTACACAACTAATAGCAGGAGGTAATTAAGCTAGACTACCTTAAAAGTTATAAACAGGGCAGTTGTAAACAAGCGCATAGGCCGTAGCCTTTATAGCAGGCACTAAAGCTAGTAGTAATAGTAAACACAAAGGCAAGGTTCTTAATAAGGCGTAGCTTTAACAAATAATTATATTAGGCAAGAAGCCACATCGAAGCATGCTTCTAGAGCCACCTACATGCTAAAGCAAGCTTAAAGATCACCCTCTTTATAATATGTGGAAGGAAGCAGAACGTTCCCATCTATAGAGCTATAAGGAAATAAAGTCTTAGAGCGAGGTCGTAGTAGCTCTAGTGAAGGCAGCAGGCCATTAAATCCTTAACTATATATAGGTATACACCTACAAGTTCGATAAACACTATTAACTATAAAAGTGTAAGGCAAGACTAGTAGTGCAGGGCAATTAATAGCGGCACCTAACCTCGCAAGAAACCTACGCCATAATACTTATAAGATAATCCTTTCGCATGCTTATAGTAATTATAGCTTGGTTCGACCTAGAGCTTATCTAACATAACGTTACGAACGCGTTTGTTCACGCAAAGCTAGATAGAGAAATCTATATAAGAATGCCCCGCGGATACTCGCGAGCAGGCATAGTCCTTAAACTACATAAAGCACTATATAGACTACGCATATCTCTACTACTCTAGTAAAGAGAGTTCACATTAACGCTCCGTGATATTAGCTTTAAAACAGTGCCCCACGAGCCATGCTGCCTTATTAAGGACGGCATTATTATTTTCTTCTATGTAGATAATCTTATCATCGCCTATTAGAAGAATCACGAGTCTGCAGCAAAAGCAGCTATTAAAAAAATAAGAACTAAATTTACCCTTACTAGTGGGAAAGACCTGCAATAGTTTTTAGGAATTAAAATTATTAGGGACCGCTTAAACAGAAAGATCTGGCTTTTATAAGCATTATATATTAACAAAATATCGCGCCTCATCGATTACCATAAGATTCGCCATAATACCCCGATGGGTTCAATCGAATTACTCCTAAGAATAGGACTAGCTAGTAAGAGTGAAATTAATCGATACTAGCGTAAAGTTAGATTAATTCTCTATACTATAGTTATAACTCGACCAGATATCGCCTTTGCAAGCTCTAGATTATTACAATTCTTATCTAACCTAAGCAAAGAGCATTAAGTAGCTACTAACTAAGTTCTCCTCTATCTTGCTAATACTAAATTACTAGGTTTTTAGCTTAGGGGTGTAGATACTCTAGAAGTGGCAAGCAACGCATCCTTTACAGATAATATACTTAATCGTAAGAGTTTATAAGGATATATTATTAAGCTATTTAGCGGCCTAATTGCCTGGAAAGCAAGCAAGCAAGATATAGTTACTACATTAATAATAGAGGCCGAACTTCTAGCGCTTTTATAAGTGGCTAAGGAGGCCATCTTTACTTCACGATTACTTTAGGAGCTCTAGATCGCTATAAGTAATCACCTAATTATAATTAACTGCGATAATTAATAAACTATTTGCCTAGTTACTAAAGAGATCGCAAAGCTGCAGACTAAGCTCCGCCATGTAGATATCCACAATTACTAGCTAAGACAAGAAGTCACACTTAGGAAAATTAAGGTAGACTATTAACGCTTAGAGGACATGGTTGCAGATAGACTTATAAAGGCCTTACTAGTGAACAAATAGAGTAAGTTTCTAAATAAGCTAGGACTTAAAGATATATTAGACAAGATTACTAATTAAGAGGTTGCCTTGCAGGATCTATAGCAGAGGATAGAGGCCTTTAAGTTAGAATAATAGATAGATAAATAATGCGAAGGTCTAGCTTAAGGATAAGCCCAAGCTAAGGGGGTGTGTCCGATTATATGGCCTCTATCTGTTGTGGATATGAGGCTGGAGCACTCTCTCTTTTGTACTATTCTAAATAGGGCTAGCGCTGCAGCGGCACTTATTTAGAGCCTCGCACACATCTGCATTCCAGACACAGACAGAACACGAACATCATCAATCAATCATCACATCCATCAAATTCTCATCATTGCATTATCTCAAAGTGACAGAACACTATCAAATCTGACAACTATATATATCTATATCTAAGCGCGCTAGGAAGAATCTAAGTAGTTAAAAGTAAAGGTATCCTGCCATACCGTGCGTCCCGGTGCGTAGGGACAGACGTTAACTTATAATAAGCTAATATTCTTTTTAGCTACTATAAAGGTAAAGCTTTATATTATTTACTATATAAAAGGAAAGCTACGTTTAGTAAAGCACTTAATATATTATAAAAGCTTTTATTTTTACTATTAGGTAATATTTTAGCTATATTATATTAGAGCCTACTATTAGCTAATAAAGCGCTCATATTAGCGCGTTAGTATAAATTATATAATATTAAATTTTTTTTATAATTTTTTAATATAAAAAATATTTTTTTAAATTTTTATAATTTAATTGCTTCTATCGCGGCCGTAATTAGGTCTATATTGGTGGAGATGCAGCGCGTTGAAGTTGGGGTATTGCATGGTGGGGCGGCGCGTTCGGTAACGCGGCGCGCCAACTGCCAAGCTACGGTACCTTGTTCGGGTCTAGCGAAATCTGGTTGTCATCGACTACGCAATCCTCCTGAATCCTTTTTCCTAATTGCAGTTCACTTCGAGCGTCGTGCGATGGGAATGAAAATCAGGCTGTATTGCGTTGAAGGATTTGCGGACATACTTAGGATCTGTTCAGGTCGATAACGACGATAGAAGACACCCTGACATCCTTTGGGTGATACTGTGGAAGTGCCCCGTTCTTGCTCGCTACTACCCCTTTGCGCGTCCCATGTATCTAGCCCACACGCTATAGCTTAACACTAGAACCTTGTCGAATCATCAACTACCACTGCACAAGTGCCTACACACACGTGCAATGACTGCCTGGAGAACGGTAGCTCGCTGCTACGGGCATAGGTAGTCTCCTACGTACACATTGCAGATATCGCTCATCGAATTGAATGCCGGCAGGGCGCTCGATGCTTTTCTTGATAATTTTCCGAGGCTTACTAAACCTACCATTCCACTTGTTATATCTTTTAGTAAAGTTGTGGCTCTGATGAGCTTCGGTAGACGGTATACGCAGCCTTTACACACGCCCCTACTTCCCCCGCACGAAGCGAACAATCCTCACCTCATTCCGCGTACAGACCTCATGCCACTTTGGAGTCTTCCCCTGATTCCCATCATCCTCAGGCTCAGACTCCCAGCTTGCGACCTCCACTTCCCCGTCCCACACCAGCTCAAACAGTGTATCCTCCAGAGGAAACCGCCACGTTTTCGCACACTCCACGACTCTTTCCAACTGCTCCAACTTAACCTCAAACATCTCAAGTACCAGCGTAAGTTCTTTTAGATCCGGTAGTCGCCCTACAATCGCGCCCCAGGTCCCGTGTCCCTGCACGACCTCGCCCGCGCGCCGCTTCTCCGCGAGCTGTTCCATGAGTTCCACAGAGCACCTCGCCCACGCCGACCCACCTACGACGCCGACGGCGGGATCGAGAGACAGCTCGGCTGGTTTGAGATCGGGCTTCTCAGGATCAGGGTGGAGATCCTCGTTCCAGTTCCACCAGTCCTGACGGCACATGCGCAGCGTGAGATGCGTCAACGGACGCGCCCGCATCGCTCTTGCTGAAAACCGTGTCGGGCCGTCTTTTTTTCCATAAAAAAGTGCGTCCGCAACAGGCAGGGTCACTTCATCTCCATCTTGGGCGTCGTCCTTCCCATCTGTACTCAACGTGTCGAACGGGAAAGGCTGCATATGGTGTCCCGTCGCCGGATTAATAACGCCTCGATACAACGGCGCTATCCACGCGCCCTCATGCCGCCTCTTCGCATACCAGTGCGTCAACCAATTACGCAGCTCGCCCCCCTCGATAGCCGTCTGCCTGAGACTGATGTCCAGGCGCTGGATCAGCGCGGCTTGCCACGGCGCCACTCTTTTCAGATCCGGCCTGGTCGCGCCCTGGAGGTCGTACGCCTTGAACGAGTTCCTCTGCACCGGTAGTCTGTACGTTTCGAGGTAAACCGCTTTGCAAGTTTGAAGCAGCGAAAACGCGATGTCCGAACCGGGCAGTTCGGGATAATAGAGGCTCGAGCGCCACTTAGATGTGCCTGAAGCGGGGGCCGATGTAGTGTCCGTCAGCGCGTGTTCCCAGATCATCTGCCGGATTTCACGTGGTAGTCTCGTGAAGAATAAACACCCCGCTTGCGTGACGATGCTGTCTTTGCTGATGGAAAAGGCGAGCGGCTTGACAGCGCGTCCGTAGAACATGCATTCTTTGTGATCTTCGAGATGCCGCTGGCAGGCGCAAAAGGTTGCGCCATCGCTGTGGTCGCAGTATGTCTTTGGCTCAAATCGGAGACGAGGATTGGAGTGTGATGATCGCAGTTCAAACTTTAGATTTGCCATTGAAACGGTGCAAGTGATGTCTGGACTGGTGATACAGAGACGGACGCGGACGTTTGCTTATTATACGTGTAGTGCGTAGCAGGCTGAGTCTTGTGCACTGCCTAGCAGGCCCAGGCACCAGCCAAGAACGCCTCAAAAGCCCCCACACTTCCTACACTAAACTGTATGTTCTATTTTTAGACTGAGGAACAAGAGAACGAGATCACCATCAGGAAATCATAGCAACAATATTACGTTGGTTTCGTTTATTCTGGTTACGCTCTGTCTGCCGTTTGTTTCTATTCCTCAAGAGCTCCCAATTCCCGTGCCAACAGGACAATTCGGTACATTCTCCTGCCACGCAATCTTCGCATAAGTCGGAAGATAGCTATTGGTGGTAAACTCCTTGGGCAGATAATAGCTCACATCGTCCTCAGTGTAGCCCCCCCCAACATCTGGCCCATTGAGCGCATCGATGATGTTCGGGGCGATGAAGTCCAGGAAGACAAGGTCAACGGTGTCGGGCAGCGAGCCATTAGTAGGAAACGAACCATTGGCCTGTAGGTCGTTGGGCTGCGGGTAGCGTGGGATAGCCTTGTGGATCGTGTCATCGCCATCGGTACCGAAGTCATCAGTGGTCGTGTATCCAGGCGAAGGATCGGCGGCCTGGCGGCGGATGACGCGACCCTTCGATCGCTTGTCCATGCCAGAGGCGTGAGTGAGAGGAGGGTCGATGCAGATGTCGCGATCGGCAAGGACGGGGGAGAAGTTGAAGTCAGAGATAGAGAGGTCGCGCTTCTTCTGCCAGGGACCGGCGTTCAAGATGCCCAGCACTTGGGAGGCCTGCGAGTAGGGCACATCAGGGATGAACTGGAAGGCATCATTGAAAGGAGAGACAATGAAGGAATCGTCGTAGGTGAATGGGCCTTGGGCGAGATCGAAGCGTACACTGCCGGTGTTAATGATGATGAGGCGGGGTATATCTTTCCTAGTTTCGTTAATGACCACGGTGGAAAGCGCGGTCTGTAGGAGCTGGAACAGGTTACCGTCCGCGAGGAAGGGCTGGCAGGTTTGACAGTAGGATCGAGGAGCGCAGCCATAGAGGGTGGTCAGGTTGAGCTTGTTGCGGTAGAATGTAATATCCTTGCTGACGTTCTTGCCCTTGGCCGTGTCAAATGTGGCATATTGCTGACTGCCCTCGGCGTGGTAGGCAAAAGTGAGACGGTTCCAGTCAAGGTAGCGTCGCGCAACCAGCAGATCTGAAGAATTCGCTGAGCTAGAGACGTTGTAACCGCTAGTCGTTGTGTTGGTTGCGGGAGGCGTAAGCTTGCGCGTGGGATTTGGTACTCCACTAGGCGCTTTTGATTTGCTAGTAGAAGACACTATGCCGGACAGAGCAACCCATCCAAGCGTCTCGCAGTAGCGACCGGATTCCAGTCCTGTAGCCTTCGTGTCGTAGACGGCGAAGTCACGAATGTGAGAGTGACCACCGAAAGCTTGAATCGGGACGTTGGGGTGGACTTTGCGGATAGCATTCACCACCGTGCCAATGGTGCTGCTAGTATCGTTCTGTCTGACCGGGTTGTGCCCTGTTCGCCGTCAGTATATTCTCATTGATTCTGGCTTCGAATCCCTAACTTACCAATGACCATGAAAAAATCTACTGGCTCGGTGTAGTTGACAGCGTCAAGGAACCACTGTTCCTGCACCATGGTCGCAGCCTACGATAACGTAATCAGCACCGTCACCCATCGCATCATTGAGAAGTTTACCTTGATAACCTTGGAAACATTCGAGTTCCCCTTGAAGTCAAACAGCACACCGAAAGCCATGATCTTCAGGCCCTGTTCCGTAGTGAAATAACGATACTTCTTGCCAATGTACTCCCACTCGCCCGTGACCGGATTGCTGATCTGCACATTACTGGTCAAGTACTTGTCGCCGTAAACTTTAGAGAAGTTAGAGAACGTCTCGTATGCAATCTCAGTCACGTAAAGCTCATGGTTACCTACAAACAACAAAGTTAGTACCATTCGTTTCAAGTTGAGAACATAGGATTTAAGGAAATAGGTAGGCTTACCAATCGTAAGCAAATCGTAGTCAACGTTTTCAAAGATGGCATTCGAGACATTGCCATTCGGTGAGGTAGTGTCTGACAACCCAGCACCATCGTGCAAATCTCCCGTATCAACGAGCAATAAATCGACGCCGAGATCTGTCGTCATTAGTACTGGCACCATACCTCTCACCCCAAGAACAGTTTTCCACAGAATACTCGACCACCACACCACGGCCCGAGTCACCTCAGGAACGCATCTGCAGCACGAATCCCTCAAACGCAATAACTTGTGTCGTACTTCGCAGCTCCTTCAAACCACTCCCTCTAAAAACAGCAAAAACAAAATCCTAACATACTTCTCGCCCTCCCCTTCATCGCCTTCGTAAAACTCACATAATCCCCCCAATCCGCGCCATAATTCTGCTCTTTAATATGCCCCTCCAACCACCCATGCGTATCCGTCGTGTGTAAGAAATTAATCTGCCCCCACTCCAGCGGCCCCCTCGGCCCCGTCGACGCCTTCTGCGCATCAGGCTGCATGCGCCGTACATTGCGCGTGAGCACCACGTCGTGCGCCGGCTCGCCATAGCACGCGTGATCGGCCTCGCACGCCCATGCGGCCCCGACCGCAACGGCTGCGGTGGCAAACACTTTAGACAACCACATATACATGTCGACTTGGCCGTTCTCGGTCCCTTTGGTAGCAGGAGGTGGGATGGAGAGCACAGGAGGGGACCAGCAGGTTGGGAATTTATACTGTATATGACCTGCGAAGAAGGGCCGTGGCGAGGGGACGGAGTGGATCCAGGCGGCTGGGCCGCCCGCATGCAGGAACGATATGATGGGCATGGGGTTGCCCGTTGCAGTGATAGGCGATAAGCTCATGTAAGGCGCTCAAGCACTGGGTGCGTCCTCGGCGCGGAAAGCTTAGTCGAGTTAGGCGACCTTCCTATTTGGGGTTGGACTCCCAACGTGCAGCCGCGTGTCGTTCGGAGAGCACCGTTGTTTTGCAAGTCTCCCGTCTCCAATATCGTGCATTTGGGGTCTGCACGGAAGATTTGCGTACTGGAAGTCTCTGTTCTGTGGTTAAGTGGTCCTAAGCACGGGATGTGTCTGCGAAAGAGCTTGAAATCATTTTCTTTCGGTGTTCATGTACAACCATGGTACATAACATACACTAGCATTAGCGCCCCACAGTATGATTTGTTGGACCGCTCTCAACATCAGATCAACGTCTCCATTACCAGCAACACATACGACACTATAGCATCGCCCACTCGTCTATTGCCTCAATTACCCATATGAGACATATCGCAGCCGGCCTTTTGCCCAATCCTCCCCGTGCCCAACGAGCACCAGCTCAAGCCTAGCCAAAAATGAAGTATAATACAAGGGCCCGCTAAATCCATGGGCGAAGATGTGAAGACGCTCAACTCCAACCACAACCAATCCGCCGGTATGCTGAGCCGAAGCGGGGGTTGCGCGCAGGAGCTGCGGATGGCAACGAGAGAAAGGAAACCATTGGCCATACTTGACGGCCACAAACCCGTCAAGTCGAGCCGGAGCCGGCACTGTCTGGCCCGCTGGAGAATTACCGACAGCGGAAGCGGCCGCGACCCTGCTCCTCTCTTTGGTGGGGGGGTTTTCACTATGGGAAACTCGGTGCGCTCAGTTTTTCTCATGGTAGCGGTTGTGTTCAATAGACTGCTTGTGTCCCGGAGCTGTCTGCCAAAAGTCGAGGCTTGTGATCACGTCGTTGCTCAGCTCGTCTTCATGAGCATAAAGAATCTATATGCGTTAGCACAGGGTAAAAGACGCAATGGAGAGTCGGCGCACCTCTCTTGTAGATGTGTGTAACCACCTAATATTTTTCGCTGTGACAATGTGGACAAGAGCCCCACTTTCCATATGCCGTATCTCGATAAAGCTAGGTTCAAAAGCGAGAATGTATGGGTGGAAAATCGCAAAGGCTTGCGGGGTCCCTTCCCATGCGATTCGCCAGTCCGGTCTGGCCCGCCAACCATTTCGGTTGACAAAGAAAGAGTAGTCCGTGTAGCATAGGAGGAACTCGCTCGCCAAACGCTCAATGTGGATTGGTTTGATGTTCTCTTTTCGCACGACGAAGTCAAGCGATGTGTCGGCCTGATCCAGCAGTGATTGTGTCTCCAATGTCTCAAGACTAACAACCTCGAAGCCTTTGGCACACCCAACGCAAAGCTTGGATCGCAGGAAGTGGATCGAAGTAGATTCCGTAGGGATATAAAACTCTTTGTATGGCTTGAGCTGATCTTGGCCGGTTGAAAGCATCTTCGCAAAGCCAGACTTTCGGGACTTGTTGGCCATGTTCTCTTTCGGCTCAAAGACCTTGATGGTCGTCGACAAAGTCGACGTCTTGACAGAAGCAACCAGTTGTTGACCCAGGCAGATACCGGATTTAAAGAAATTGGCATGGCAAATTTTCCTCGGTCGCTTGGCAATCGCGTTGTTGTCGTCGGGATCAAGCGCTTCCAAAGAGTATGAGAACAGTGTCTTGTCGGATAGCACCAAGACGATATTATGTTGCTCAAGAACATCGATTTGGGTGACGGCCTTGCAATCAAGTACTCGGCGCGGTTTATGTGATGCATCTTTTGGCTTGCGGTCAGTAACAAAGACGCCCGCATCGGTACCGAAGGCAAGTTTTCGGCCACCATCTACTTAAAATTAGTAAAGCTCGACAGGGCCAGTCGAGATACTTACCCAGCGGAACAGCGCAAGTGACCCGAATCGCAGCAGTGAAGAATCCTTCATTGAGCGTAGTGGGGGTAAAGATATTGCTGCGATCCCTCAGATTCTTTTGTTGGGAGTCGATATGCTCCATCCACTTTTGCTGCGATATCTGGGTACTTGCATACAGAGTAAGCTCGTACCCACCCTTTCCCAGATGCTTGAAAGTGATCGGATACCCTTGCTGTTTCGCCGCATCACCCTTCGGTACTGCCGAAGTGATCGCCTTGGTGCCAATTAGATTGGTCGAAGGTCGTTTCGCGATACCCATCTTAGGGAAAATTTCTTCCATCTGCCCGATGACGAGAAGTTCGAGTGGAATCGGTTTCTTGTACACCTTTTGCTCTTCGCGCTTGTTCACCACCTTCACACGGACTAGAAGCACAGCGTGGTCGAAAAGGTAGCAAGTGATGTCTCCCGTTTGTTCAGTGGGAGTCTTTTTGAGGGTGCCTTTGAATACCAGCTGTCGATTTTCATCCGTCAGCTTCAGGTCCACGAACTCGCCGGGTCGGAACTTGAGGTCTCTGTTGAGCTGCATCAGGTTGAAATGGTTCTCGGCCTTGCCAGACTCAATGTTAACCTTGGACAATGTATCCTTAATCATCTTGATAGCCTTGGGAATGTCTTGCTTATCCGGATTTTCATCTGCGGTGTACTTGTGGATATTCTCCAAAAGTAAGGGATACCTCGCTAACCTTGTTGTAGGTTTCGTAAGGTATCCGTTGAGCTCTAACTTCCTCGACTCTTTCATTCGTTCGACCTCGTCCACAAATTTGGCAAATTGTACATTGGTTCGTTTCTCATGCTCGAACTCATACTTACCGAACAGCTGGTTGGCGCCGTATTTGATGAATGGCGCGAAGTGCGGCACGTACTCTAAAAAGATGTCGCCAACCGCGTGCACGACGGGATCCTTCTGTTGTCGTCGTGTTAGGGACTCTGCTAGTCTCCAGTTTACCATGTACACGTCTTGACAATTCGAGAAGACGGTGCGCACGAACTTTTCCCTTCTGTGCTCAGGGATAGGTGACGTCGCGGGGTTTCGAAGGGGTTTCATCCAGAAGTCTCTCAGATACTCCAGATCTTTCACAAAGTCGCGTTCAGTGTACATCAATTCTGAAATGACCTCTTGCCGCTTCTTCTCTTTATCAGAGACACTCTCTGCAACCTCCTTGGAAACAGTGTTGATCCACAATTTCTGTTCCTCATTGTCCGGTTCTTCGTGCAAGCTAGCGTGGGATGTCTCACGCTTGAGACCCGTTGGACGCATGTTCAGTCGGGCTTGTTGCTCCAACCGACGTGGACAAGCTATTGAATAACAGAGACGATCGCGTGTGCAGGTGGGCGAATAGCATTCTGTCAAGAGGGTAAAGACACCATTGACTTCTGCTGCCTCTTCCATCATGGTCTCCTGAAATTGGTACACTTCGTTGGTCGAGTCACGGAGCCTGTGAGCATATGTGACATCGTGGAAGAACCTTTGTGCGTCGAGCGACCGACCTAGAAGCAAGGCAAGATTCCGGTCTGTGGTTTTGATGATGTAAGATATGAGGTCCACAGCTTCGGCTCCTGTGAAGGAATTGTTATATACCAATCCGTCCTTTTCTTTCTCGGTCAAAGGAATGCGATCTTTGAACACCTCGGCCACCCGCGAGAGCAGGGCGGGGTAGACAAGCGGAGAACGGCGTTGGGCGACGATTCCCACCTGACCCTGCTGCGATTGTGATGAAGCTCGATTGCTACTGGTCATGGTTTGCGTAGAGCTGGGCCGTGTCACTGACGAGCTCATCGTGTCGGTGCGTTCCGAAGGCGCTACAACTGTAGAGGCCATGGACATGGTCCGGATCTGGGGAATGCTACCCTGGCTACCGTGACTAGTGTTTCTTGTTTTGCTCCCTGGCGCAGCGTTTATAGGCGGCGACGGGGCGTTCTGATCTACCGGGGCCGCCGCCAACTCGACGCTTCCCGACTCCCTCCTCCTAGCAGGAATTACTCTACCGCTCATTGTCTGGGCATATTCGGGGTCTCTGGAATAGGAAGTCATGGACATGGTGCGTTCGTCTGGACGTTCGGGGACCACGCGGCCCTGTGCAGTAGTTCGCGCCATGTGATTCATGTAAGGTTGCTGTCTGAACGTGTTTGCGGGTGACATGTAGCCGGAGCCCTGACCCGGCGCATTGAATTGAGGTCGAGGGACGGCGGCCATGGACTGCGAGCGGTAGGGGTCGTTGTGCAATGCCGGGCCTGGGCCAGGGCCAAATCGGTGCGGCACCGGCTTGTTGAAAGGCGGCTGTCCCTGTGGGGGAGGGCGTGAATCGAAGCGCTGGGGCTGCCCATATGGCTGGCGCTCAGGCCGGAGGGGTCGAGGGAGATACTGCGGCTGGGGCTGGCGCTGAGCTTGCGGTGGAGGGGCTCCGTCGGGGGGCATTCTCTGGTTTGGTGGGTACCCGTTCGGTGGGTACCCGTTCGGCGGGCCGCGGTTGAAGCCGTCGGGCTGCTGCTCGTAGCCTTGAGGACGCTGGTTGTCAAAGTTGTTTGGGGGCCGCTGATCGTGGTGAGCAGGCGGCCGCCGATCGTAGCCATGGATTGGCTGTCGCAAAGGAGGTGCGCGCTGCATCATGTCGGCCGTCTGCGTGGACATGGTGGCGGCTCGGTCCTGCGGTACCATGGGCCTCTGCGAGGTCATCGTCTGCGAGCGGCCAGCCATGGCCGGGCTGGCGCCGAAGATGTTTGCGAAGGCGGCATCTCTCGCGCCCGTGGGCTGGGGAGGGCGCGCATACTCTCTCCCCTGTTGCTGGTTGTAGTCTGCCATGAAGCCTCTGTTTTCGGCGAGAACCGTCAGCGCCTACTGCGCATCCGCATGCACTACAAAAGGCGGTCCGAATTGGGTTTGCAAGAAGCTCTCGCGGCGTGAAACCCACACCGGAGGCGCGGCGCAGCAGCAGAGGCGGGCGTGGAAGGCGGGCTGCTGGAGGGGAGACTCGTGGGAATCTGCTGCGTGCAGGGAGCCTCGCTGGAAGGGGGCTCGCGGTGGGTCGGACGGGCTTCACGCAGGCGATGCAGCAAACGAAGGTGCTCGTGTTTGCAGACGTGGGATGTCTCCCTGACGACGGGCCCGACGCTGACCGCAGAGGAGGCAGACGCCACGGATGGCAAGAATAGGCGGTGGTAGGGAAAGGATAGAGGGGGCTGGTGGGCGTCGAAGAACGGGGATACGTTGCCCTGGGAGAACTCGCGGGCGCATCGCTGCTCTGGGGTGGGTGATGTTCGTTCAACTTTTGCCAAGCACGCTTCGACCCCATCCGCGCTCGTCGCCTCAAGCTCCTGCATCATCACCACAGCTCATCGAAGCCAGCGACAACTCGACATCAGTTTGCAGGCCGCGATAGAAGATGGACCAATCTTTCACCCCGAGCTTTGCGCCGTTCTTTGGCATGGTACGTCGTTATATGTGCGTGTGGAAAGAGCATAGCTAACAGTTCACAGAGCGGCATCGCCTTCGCCGTGAGTTCTGACCTGCCGATATAGCTATGTGGATAATTGCTAATAGTATATAGATGATCTTCGGATGTGCGTACTGGGAATGTACGCTGCCACGTCGCGCAACTGACAGACGGCAGGTATCGGTGCTGCCTATGGCACGGCAAAGTCGGGCATTGGTATTTCGGGTGTGGGCACATACAGACCTGATCTGATCATGAAGGTATTTTTCGCTAGGTCAGGATTTTGGCTTCAGCTGACACGCCCAGTGCCTAATACCAGTCGTCATGTCTGGTATCTTGGCCGTATACGCCCTCGTCATATCTGTCCTCATCGCGAGTGACATACGGCCACCGCCGGAGCAGCACTACTCGCTGTACAACGGCATCATGCACATGGCCGCAGGCCTGTCGGTCGGACTGCCTGGTTTGGCGGCAGGTTATGCCATTGGCATCGTTGGGGATGTGGTATGTTGGAATGAAGTTGCACCTGGAATATGTCTGACGTAGGCAGGGTGTGCGCGCATACATGCGCCAGTCGCGAATCTTCGTCGGCATGGTGCTCATTCTCATTTTCGCCGAAGTTCTTGGACTCTACGGGTGGGTTTCGTCGAGCTTACGTTCGATATGAATACGCTACTGACTCGCGACAGGCTGATTGTGGCCCTTATCCTCAACACGCGGGCCCAGGGTTAGATAGCACTGGGACGTTGTACGAACCTTTTATTACAATTATCGGCATGCATCTTGCATACGGAGTTTACGGATTGTACAAATGTTGCTTGGGCTCTGGAGTGAACGAGGAACAAGGACCCGCGTAGCTTGGAAGCAGCATGAGGTTGATTTGGAATAATTGCTTCCCGCTGAGTTGGAAGCCCACGCGCAGCGGAGGAAGAAGTGTGTACAATATAGCGAATCTTCATGTGAATACCGCACTCCTATTGCTTCGAGACTGCGCTGCGTGTATATTAAGATGCTGGCTCAAGGCAGAACATCGGGAAAACGCTCTAGTTGACCAAACTTAAAGTGCCGCTTTCTTCTAGACGTTGGATCCGCCCTGTACGGCTGGCTGCGTGATTCGCCGGCTACAGTGTGTTCTTGCCGAGCAGGAGCACCGCCAGCAGCCGGAACAGATTCCTGGGCGGCATCCACATTGTGTCTTCGATCCGATGTGGGTGATGATTACAGCAAATGATGGTTGATCTGGGTGTATTTCGCATCACTCTCCGTACTCTATCGGCCCTATCTACCAACTCTCCGTAATGACAACGGCTCGCCGATATGTGAAGTTGGTACTGTCGCGTTCCTTTGTGCTGCGCGACTCCCCACGCGCTGCGTCATCGCCGGCTGTGTCCCCTGTACGTCAACCCCACCAGACTCGACGTCTGACAGCTCCTGGTTTATCCATGGATGAATGCGCCCAATTCCACGCGCTCGTACCTGTCTGCTGAGACCGAAACCCGTTTGCCTGCCTACAGACCGCTTGCGCGCCTAAACATGCAGTGAGACAGCTCTTCTTCAGCACATCCGTCGCCCCTTCCTCTGATCAGAATCCCCCGCGCTCGCTGCCACTTGTCCGCCATGGCAGCTGCCGTGCACAAGCTGCTGCACCCGCACCGCAGCAGGGATGAGGCCAGAGAGGCGGAGAATGAGCGCCGCAACTCGGAAATGGAGAAGATGCGCGACGAGGAGAAGCACATGCTCGCGCAATGGGGCGAGCGGAAGGCACCCCTCGAGCCAGGCCAGATCGACAAGGACCCGAACCAGAAGATGGTGGGGCATTCGTCCCGAGTGCTGCGCAAGGAGGACTTCGAGCTGATCAAGACGCTGGGCACCGGTGCGCACGTCTGCAGAGGAGTGTGGGTGTGCATGCGACGCTGACAAAGAGCCAGGCACATTTGCGCGCGTCTGGCTGGTGCGTCTGCAGAACGCGCGAGAAGGCGACGAGAACCAGGTCTTTGCGCTGAAGATACTGCGGAAGACGGACGGTATGCGCCATCCTTCCCAGCACCGTGTGCGCTGCTGATCGCCGTGTCGCAGTCATCAAGCTCAAGCAGGTCGAACACGTCCGCAACGAGCGCAATGTGCTCGCCGCCGTCGCAGGCCACCCCTTCATAACCACAATGGTCGCGAGCTTCCAGGACTACGACTCGCTTTACATGCTTGTAAGGAAGACACACACCGAGTGCGCAGTGCTGTGCTGACTGAACCAGCTCGACTACTGCCCCGGCGGCGAGGTCTTTAGTTACCTCCGAAGAGCTCGGCGCTTCAACGAATCCACGTCTCAATTCTATGGCGCCGAGATCGTCCTCATACTAGAGTTCCTGCACGAGCGAGAAGGCGTCGCCTACCGCGACCTGAAGCCTGAGAACATCCTGATTGACGCCGAGGGACATCTTAAGCTGGTGGACTTTGGATTCGCGAAGAAAGTGGAAAACAGTACGTTGGAAATATCCATGTTGACAGGGTATTCGCTGATCGGCATACACAGGGGAGACGTACACGTTATGCGGCACGCCCGAATACCTGGCACCAGAAGTTATTAGGAACACCGGTACGTGCTCGTGGCACACCACAGCAGCGGGTCGGCTAACAGCGAGCAGGCCACGGCACTGCCGTTGATTGGTGGGCGTTTGGCATTTTGGTCTACGAGTTTCTCGTTGGTCAACCGCCCTTCTGGGACCAGAACCCTATGAAGATCTACGAACAGTGAGTTCAGCATCGACCTTCCTTCCCGCGCTTGCTAAAGTGAGGCACAGGATCGTGGAAGGACGCCTGCGCTTCCCTTCAGCCATGTCAGCAGAAGCCCGTGACCTCATTTCCGGTCTTTGCACTGTCGACACTTCAAAACGATTGGGCAACATATCAGGAGGCGCCAGTACCGTAAAAGCACATGCTTGGTTCAAGGACATTGACTGGAATGCCCTCTACCACCGTAAGGTCAACGGACCCATAGTGCCACATCTGCGGGGCCCGGCAGATACCCGCAACTTTGACGAGTACGAGCCAGAAAGCATACATCGCGAAGCGTATACGCGGGAGATGCAAGAGAAGTACGACGATGCCTTCAAGGACTTTTAAGGATCGTGGGATACGTGACAAGTGCAGGAATGACGACCCGGGTTGGATCGGAGCACCATAAGGTCACGAGGCTCGCATAGAACCCTAGGGATTTGAATGAGGTGTCTCAGGCGGAGGGCATTGGAGACCTGGCGGTTCTCCTCGCCACATTCCCGCTGAGTCTCAGCGGGGCCTGTTGTTGCGGATTCCCTTTTGCGGTCCTGTGTATTTGCTTTGCATGCACGCGCACGAACGGCGCGTACGGAACGATACGAAAGGATGGGACATGAGATACCTGGGTATGAGCGCATGTCGATGCAGTTTACCTATCTTTGGCGTCGTATTCAGGGCATGTATTTCTAGCGGGACCAATACATCGCTTCATGAAGATGCTGGCCACGAGCTTCTAGCCTTCTGAGGAAACCCACGCTCCCCTATCATCTTGTTAAATCGCTGCTCTCTTGGTCAAGAGAGGGCCTCGACGACCCTGACCCCGTCGACACCACACTCCCCACTCTCTCCGGCGTCTCCCACGCGCTGCTCCTCCGTCCATCCCAGCTCTCCAAACTGCTCTCGCTGCCCCGTCTACTCCCCCCGCCGCCCCGGAACATGCCAAATACCCGCCCAATACTCTGCACTATGCTGACTTTCCTGGCATGCTTAGAGGCGTCCTGGGCTTCCTCACCGTCGCTCTCCGACGCCGTGCTGCCCGCGGCTAGTAGGGGGGGAAACTCGGTGAGCACGCTGCCGTGACGTGTTGATGTGGAGAACTTGAAGGCTGTGAGGCACGTCTGGCATACGGATGTTTTTTGCAAGAAGGGGGGTGGCGCGCGGGGCGTGGCGCATCGAGGGCAGGTGCGTGGCGGGTCCGAGGGCGGAGGGGGAATGTTGGGGAGGGATTCGGTGATCTGGTGGAGAGGTTGAGGTTTGCGGGAGGGTGAGCTACGGCGCGAGACTATGGAGACGCTGTCGGGTGGTTGGGAAGTGGGTTGAGTGGTACTAGGAGGGATTTCGTCTATTGTGGATGGTTGGATGATTGTGGCTTCGGTGGTAATAGGGGACACGGAGGCGCCGATGGTGTGCTGAGAGATAGAGGGGCAACGGCGAAGCGGTTGGTGGGCGTGCTGCTGATGGCTGTGGACGGTGTGAAGGGCATCCATGGTGATGTCGAAGGAGGTGGCGCGTGGGTGTGTGAAGCTGTGGCGTGCATCCGATGTGTGAAGTGGCTCTGAGGAGTGATGCTGCGACGCAGGACTCTAAGCGGGCGAGTTTGAGAGAGGTGAAGTGACTGGGAGTGCTGTGCTGGGCTGGGTAAGTTGGGAGTTGAGTGTGGTGAGTGGTGTGACGGCGGCGTTGGTACGTACCTTTCACTCCAACCGCCTTGGTAGAAGCAGAGGTTGATACATACCGTCCTGTGGTCCTATGAATGTTATGAGCACCGTAGAAGTGGTCGTCAATAGCTGCATATTTTCAACTTAAGTTCCTTCGCGTTAATCTCGTGCTGCTGCCTGCCATGTTGTAGCCCACTTCTTCAGGTGTCGTGAAGTGGATGAAGAATCGTGAACCCTTCAAACGGATCGGCCACCACAGAGCATTCCAAGTTTGTTCATGTCGAACGTTCCGCATCAATACGTGGACCTATTAGTACCAGCTAACATGTGCGTTTGGTGTTCGAAAACGGTTGCAGTTGGGTAGTAGCTAACAGGCCGGCTTTGGTAATTGGTAGACATGGGACACGGACTAAGCGGAGAGAAATGGTAATGTCTACAAAGGCCATTGGCTGGACGTGCCCGGTGGAATGTGCCGTTGATACAGAGAGATGCTGAGACCTCAAGTAGCCCCCTGATGACCACGGGGTACGAGCACGCCCAAGGGCATGGAGGCACCAGAACGGTGAAGCTTGATATTGAATTCTCCTGTTCATTGCTCTTCACTTGGTAACATGAAATTGGGGTCACGATTTCCTCGTTGATATAAGGAATATTGAGGTGCTTATCGGTTCAGGGCGGATATCAGGTTTCGAAGTAGGACGACTAGCTGCATATTCAGGCTTCTGTGGTGGCGACAAGTGTGTGCAAGCGCGACCAGTGGCGAAGATACAGCTAGGAAAGGGGCCTTTCCAGTCAAGCATCTCCTAGCATGCAGAAGAAATAAACCCCCATGATGAGAATTGCAGCGTCCTACTTCGTGGACATATGCGGGGAATAGCCTGTGATGGTTGTGGAGTCGCGGTGGTCCGCAACCAGTAACTGAAGACACCACAGCAGGCGCGAGACACGTTTGCTGCGGGCTGTTGTCTCTCGGCTTGGGGGCCAACAGGAGCTTATCCAGAGAAGACCAAGAAAGCGGATGTCTGTAGAAATGCCATTTATGAGGGCGCCCCGCGACTCGTGCTAGCTTCAATGCGAAGTTCGAACTGGCATGGGCGCGCCAGAATCGAGATTGCAGCACGACAACACCGGCGTCTGCTCAGCTTCCTTCCCCTCCTCTATTTGACCTCGATACGCTCGCTAGCACATTTCGCGTTCTCCTTTGTCTGCGCGAACAGCGCTCGGATACCCGGTGCACATTTGGAGGTTAGCAGGTGCGCCACGCCCTAGATCTGCGACAGCTCCCCCTTCGCTACGGCTTCGGAACCACAGGCGCGCTCCGGGGCTGGCGGACGTCAGCTGCTGCTGGCCGCCATGACAAGCATCAAGTCGCGCTTCAGCCACGCGCGGTCCAAGTTACTGAGGCGGCAGAGCCACGTCTCGTCGGCGGCGTCGCAGTGCTCGTCGGCGGACAGCGAACAACGACGCACCGGGAGCAGCCTGCGCAAGAGTATCTCGCTGTCGAAGCTGCCCGCGGTGACGGCGTCCGACGTGCCTCCAGACGGCGAGGATCAGCGGCTCTCGCAGTCGGAGAGCACCGCGAACGCCAGTAGGCCCGAAACAGAGAGCTTGACCAGAGACGGACATCTGCACGAGGGCCGCGGCAACAGCGACGTCAGGCTGAATTTTGGAAGCGGCGCGTCGACAACATCGCTTCCGCACGACCCCTTCCGCACCGCCTGTCCCACCGTGACCATCGAGGAGCCGATTCCCGTGCATCCCACCTTCCCGCCGCCGCCCGCAGTGCCGCAGCAGGAAGAGTCCCGCGCTGGGGCTGCAGACGGCCTCGTGGGTAAAGGTAGCATTAGGGAAGAAATCAAGGCGGACAAAGGTAGTAAGTGAACCCAGGAGAGACAATACGAGCGCTGAACTTCGATTGCTAACGTAGTCCTGTATAGCCGGCTCTCAGCTTTACGCGAGCGACGGCACAGAGCCTGTTGCTCATTCAGAAGACCACCCCTCCGAGCTCCCCGCGCTCGCCAGCGCGAGTCGACCCGCGCCCCTCCGCCGCCAGTCGCTCGTCACGTCCTCGAACACACGCGCAATAAAGACGCTGCTGCACTCCGACCCGGCCGCTGCAGTGCCCAACTTCAGCGCCGGCATGCTGCATCGCAAGATATGGGTCAAGCGCCACAATGCCTCGGCGACGCTAGTGCAGATCCGCGAAGACGACCTGGTCGACGACGTGCGCGAGATGATTCTGAAGAAGTACGGCAACTCGCTGGGCCGCAGCTTCGACGCGCCCGACATCATCCTACGCATCCTGCCGCGCGACACCAACGGCAAAGGGCAGGAGCGTGTGCTGGGCCCCGAGGAGGACATGTGTAGGACGCTGGATGCATACTTTCCGGGCGGACAGACGGTGCACGAGGCGCTCATCATCGACGTTCCCAGGGCACGCACGCCGAAGCCCTCGCCCCGCGTGCCTCATTACCACGCCCACCAAGACGACACGCAGCAGCAGCAACACCAGCAGACGGAGTATTTTCCGCTGATGCCCATCGCCCATCCGTCGCCGGCCGCCTCCCACGAGCCACGAGCAAGTCTCCCGCATGCCCCGCATTCGATAACAGTCCTGCAGACTGGCGTGCTACCTCCACTGCCATCGCCTGGAGGCAATAGGCGGATACATGCTAACCGTCCCAAATATCCTCGCCAGAACACCGCATCTCCAACTGGCGGCGTGCCACAGTCTGCAACGTCCAGTCGTCCTCCCGGGCAACGCGTCCGACACGATTCGTCCGCTTCAGAAACCAAACACTCTACCTCGAGCAACCAGCCCATACCGACTCCGCCCGCTCCGCCTGAACCCAACGTGCGACAAAACTCCAACCCCTCGACGCCACGTATATCTTCTCCGAAACCAGGCAAAAGCCGGAAGAAGCCGAGAGCGATAGAAGTGCCGACCTTGCCTCCGGGCTTGTTAGACAATTCGGTTCCTCCCATCAACGTGCTGATCGTGGAAGACAACATCATCAACTTGCGGGTTTTGGGTGCCTTCATGCAGCGCCTGAAGGTCCGATGGCAGCGAGCCATGAACGGTAAGGAGGCGGTTGAAAAATGGAGGGCCGGCGGATTTCATTTGGTTCTCATGGACATTCAGCTGCCCATCATGGATGGTTTGGAAGCGACGAGAGAAATCAGACGGCTAGAGCGGATCAACAGCATTGGTGTTTTCAGCAGCGGCAGCAGCGAAGCACCCAACACCAGGCTCGGGAACAATGGAGTCGAGCGAGAATTGCAGGACGATGACAAACTGGGCGACAAGAATATGTTCAAAAGCCCCGTCATCATCGTGGCGCTGACCGCCAGCTCGCTGCAGAGCGACAGACACGAAGCTTTGGCAGCCGGTTGCAATGACTTCTTGACAAAGGTGAGGATATCTTTAATTGTGACCCGACTCATATAACTAATGCCTATGCAGCCTGTCAATTTCGTATGGTTAGAACGAAAGGTCAAGGAGTGGGGTTGCATGCAAGCCCTGATCGACTTCGACGGCTGGCGCCGCTGGAAAGACTTCACCAGCTCCGACACTACCGATGGCACCTCCAAGCTCTCCACCAGCTACTCCAGCGTTGCGCCTCGCAGAGGCAAGGCGACACAGAGTTCGTCCTTGGCGGTTAATACTCCCAACGGACAAGCTGGGCCATCGACTACCAACGGCAACGTCACTAAACCAAAGGAAGAGACCGAGAAGAAGTCGAAGCGGAAGAGCATGGGGGTAGTGCCGCCTCCTGTACTACCAGAAGAAGAGAGTGCCACCTCCACGCCAGACGTTGACAGTGGGGGCAACTAGCCTTCTGCTTTCCATCCGCTAACATTACTATCACCTGTTACCACCATCAAAAGTTCCATTTTGGCTGTAAATTGTTATACTCCCGCATTTACCGGTTCTGCATCCGTTAGGTTCCCTTACATCTATCGTATACCTATGGTATTTACGTTATCTTGCTCTCGTTTTGCTAGCGTTCTTGCTCTTAGCGTCAGGATTATATTTCAATGGAATAGGTGTCGCGAGCCCTCTGGATTGGCCAGACGGCTTTGTTAACTTTTTGAGAGGAGGATTGCAGTCTGTATGGGATACGGGCCTGAGTTCGCGATGTAGGTGTACATGTCGGAGTAATCGTAATCTCTCTGCGCATAACGTTGCTCGTGCCGGTGAGGTTTAGTCGACTTCGTTCTGAATTGATCAATTAGTGTCTATGGACATGACGTAGTTTTGGTACACTTCGTGGTTTCCTGGACAACTGATTTCGCTAACCCGATTCGGTACAAGCTAAACATAGTGCTTGGCGCCGGCTTCTGAATCTGCACCTCGCTCGACCGACACTCGAGCCTTTGGGTTCCAATTCACCTGCTTCGTCATTGATTCTGATCGACAATGCCGCCGAAACAAGTCTACGGGAAACGCACCGCGGCAAAGCCTTCGTTAACCTATGCGAACTTCATCAGCCCTGATAAAGACATCGTCGATTCGACGGCCGATAATGAGCTGGCCATCACACAAGCATCGCAAAGAAAGACAAGGAGAGCACTAAAAGAGGGGAATATGAATAAACCAAAAAAGAGGTCAACGAAGAAAGAGGTGGATGTGACTGATTTGGTAGACGAAGTGGAACAGCTCAGGGTGGACGAAAATGATGCGCAGGCAAAGAGTCGCAGCTCTACAAAAGAATCGAGGTCAAAGATTGAGGATATGGCGAAAGAGATGTCGAGCAAGACCCGAACAGTGCCCAGGACGGGTGTCCAGAGCGGACGAACGCAGCTGCACGAAGAGGGTCAGACCGTCGATCTCGCAAAAGAGCTCAGCGTTTTGCACATCAAAGACCACAGCACAATTGATAGCGATGTAGTGAACGAGGCGCTTTGTGGGCGCAAGGAAGGAGTCGGAGCTACCAAACAAACTCTTGTAAAGCCAAGTCCCAGCAAAACAATTACAAAGGTCCAAGGGCAAACAGGACAGCAACGTGCGAGTCAGCAATCCGCGCCAACGACCCCGACGCGTGTTCGCAAGCTGAAAGCCGTCGTCATACCCAGTTCAAAACCAATGTCGCAACTTCCTACTCCTGACCTCACACCCGAACCCACGGATCCTTACACGTCTTACGTATCGTCTCTACTGTCACTTCAAAGCTATGAAAGGAAAATAATACCATTCAAGCAATGGTCAGCTTCACTTGAAGCGCATTTTTCCGTATCGAAAATCGCGGAGGCGTCTTTTTCGGAAGTCTACCGCTTATCAGCTCTCAATACAACGTGCAGGTCGATGAAAGAGTCTGTATTAAAGCTTGTGCCGTTACGAAGCCTCCCGGATGTACAACTGCGGACGCATACACAGTCTCGGGCTACCCGCAATGCGGATACGCAAGCGCAGGAAGAAGCGCGGGAAGAAGAGGACTCATGGAAGTCGCACGTTGACGACGTACATTCGGAGGTTAAGCTCCTCCAGAACCTTAATCACATCCCAGGTTTCACCAATTTCCGTGAACTTACCGTGCTCCAAGGACGCCCTTCGAAGTCGTTCATCGATGCATGGAAATCATGGAACAAAGCTAGGCCACGAGGCAAGAAAAGCGAGTTCCCGGACCCGGGCAAGAAAGCCAGCTATGACGAGACACAACTTTGGGCTGTGATCGAGATGCAAGATGCTGGCACAGACGTCGAGAAGGTCATGGCCAAAGGCGGGCTAAGCACTATCTGGGAATTGTGGGATGTGTTCTGGGGTGTCTGTTTGAGCGTTGCGAAAGCCGAAGAAGCTTGCCGATTTGAGCATCGTGACCTGCATCTCGAGAACATATGTATACGATCATCACGGTCTGAATCTGAGGCGGACCTTCTCAATCCCATTGTCAAAAACCCGTTACGACGAAAGTTCGGCTTCACAGGTTTGGAAACAACAGTCATCGACTATACTTTATCAAGAGCAGACGTACCCTCGATTGCTTCGCGCCGCTCGTCGTCAATGTCGAATGGGTCGGAAGTCTCGGAGACCCCACCGAGCACACCCTCTGGTCAGCAAGAGGTGGCATTCCTTGACCTTAACAAAGACCCGGGTCTGTTCACGGGTGACGCATCAGAGGAGTACCAGTACGAAATCTACCGGTACATGCGCGGCGCCGTATTGTACAACGATCCGCTCAAGTCTGAACCTCCATCGGCACACAACGTCAACGAGCTTCGCCGCTCCCCTAGAAAGACTCCCCAGCACATTCGATTCGATGATTGGGAGCCTTGGTCTCGCGCGTCTCCACGCAAACACATCACAGACAAGTACTTTGACCCTCCATCTGATATCTGGCGATCCTTCCACCCAAAGACAAACCTCGTTTGGGCGCACTTCATTCTGTACAAGCTGCTCGACCATCTGGGAGGGAATGAACCCACGGGTTTATCGGACAAGCAAATCATGCGCAATGTCGAGGCTAGTGGGGATGATAAAAGCGATGTGGCGAGAAAGGCGCGGAAACTATACGGGGCGTTAGAGAGGGTTGCGGACCTGTTGGAGCCCAGCGCTTTGGCGAAGAAGGGTAGTCTGGGAAGCATGAAGGAGCTTGCTGTGCTGGCCATGGAGAAACGGTGGCTCAGAGCTTCGGATGTTGCGGGATCCTAGAACTTGTCTGGTTAGTCTGCACTGGGTGCGGACGGTGTGCATATGTGTGATAGGAGAAGCATTTGTTGGTGTTGCATTGCATTTCTGGTACATCAGCATTCTTAAGCAGTTGGAAGCGTCGGTTGGTCTTACGCTTCTTGTGCATTCGTGGTTGTTGTACTCGTGAATTCGTGGTGAACTTGGTACTGCAGCGTGGTCTATCACGCCAATGATGCGGCGTTTAATGAACACCACATAAGAGAGGAACTCCCGAGGTCCCGCAGCGCTATCGAGGAGATAACAAAACGATAAGAAACCCTTCTACACGTCTACAACGTGGGCTCGGGTGTTCCGCCGCCCGTACCTGCATGAGATGTATTACCCCGCAGTCCCTTAAACCCTGCTCAGATTTAGCGCCGCGGCTACCCTGCCGAGACAGTCAGTGCGCCGCGACACTAACGCGCCACCCTAACAGATGTAGCACCTCAACTTTGACGCGCCGCATCTCCACCAATATGGATCCGATTGAGGCTGCAATCATCGCTATCGACTCACGAGAACCTGGAGAAACTTTCTTATATAGAAAAATTGCAGAAGAATTTGGTGTTGTGCGGTCAACATTAACGCGCCGGCATAGACGCGCCATGCAGGCGCGTACATAGCTACTACAGACTTGCCAAAATCTTAACTAATAATAAGAATCTAAGCTCCTATAGTATATATAGCGTCTTACTTAGAAAGGTCTACCCCCTACGCGTTAGATAATCTAAAACTTTATATTAATTATTACTAAAAAGGATGTCTCTATGCGATAGGTTAATTACTTTATTAGGCGCTACCTTGACTCCCTAATCTCGCGATAGACGACTAGGCTAGATAGTAATTACTATAATGCTAATTTAGGCGCAAGATATAGGCTCTACTTTAAGCTTCTATATAAGAAAATTATAAAGTATGGCATAGAGCCTTAGCATACCTATAATATGGACGAAAAAGGCTTCCTACTCGGCATCACCAGCAGGTCAAAAAGGATCTTCGACAGGCCTATATATAAGAGTCGCCAAGTGAGGCAATCTATCCAGGATGGCAGTCGTGAGTGGATCTCGCTTATCGCATGTATTTGCGCCAATGGATCTACTGTTAATCCATTACTAATCTATCGATCTAACGCTGAGACTCTACAATTAAGCTAGGTTAAGGAAATTAACGTTAATTCTTATAGAGTCTTTATCACCTTATTAACCTCTAGATAGTCAAACAACGAGATAGGGCTTTAATAGCTAAAATAGGTGTTTAATCGCTGTACTAAGGAGAAGGCTTAACAGCAGTAGCGACTCTTAGTCCTTAATAGGTATAGATCTTACGTTACTATAGATTTTATTAACTATTGTAATTAGAAAAAGATTCTCCTTGCGATATTTCCCCCTTACGCCACTTATACGCTATAGCCTCTAGACATTTATGTATTTAAGTCTCTTTCTGCCGCCTACTCCGACGAGCTCTCCGCATACCTGTATAGGAGTTAGGGGCTATTAATAATCGCTAAAAGAGACTTCTTTATACTATTCTAGAAGGCCTAAACAACGTTAGTTACGCCGTAATTAATTACTAAAGCTTTTAAGTGTATAGATATCTTGCCGCCAGATCCTACACTAATCCTTAGTTAATTTAATAGAGATAAGTCTCTAGAATAGAGATTACGTAAAAGCTCTACTTTAGTACTTAGCGCGTCTAATTGGCGCAAAATCAATCAGCTTTTAAAGGTTATTATTAATACAGGGGGAGGTAATAAGGCTAAGAAGCTAAGTCGTACTATATACTTAATCTCTATATAAAAGCAGCTCCTAGAGCATAAGAATTAGGGGCTACAAGAAGCCCTTATAAACTAGAAATAGCGTTAAACAAAGGGCAGGACTCTACCTTTTAAGCAGCTAGATAAGTAGTATAAAGGATCTGTTTTCTAGTTACCTACCCGCGTATAGAGGGCGCGCGATTCTCTTAGCCAATAAAAGGCTAAAAAGTAACAACTATAACTCTAGAAAAGTAAGTAGAGAGAAATCTAAATAGTAAATAGGCAGCTTAAAGCTTGTCTACTATAGGAAAAGCGTATTACGCGTGCGGCAGCTAGAAATACGCGCACTAAGGAGAAAGCTAATTAGGCTACTAAGTAACGCCTCTATTAATAGGCTTATAAGGCTTAACAACAACTTTAAAAACGTCTTAAAATTGCTAAAAAGGGAAGCCAGAATGCTTTAAAAGCTACTTATATAATTATAAAGAGGAAGAAGCCTACGCCGGCATCTATACGCGTTAATATAGTAATATTTACGCTATTAGCGCCAGCATCGCGCAATAGCTAAATAATTAAAACACTAAGTAGATATCTATAATTTAACTAATTAGTAATCTTCTATAGCTCTATAAAATCTTAACTCTAGAAAATTTCGCGATAAAAGCTTTTGTGTAAAACTCTACAGCCTCATGTTGCTGGCTGCGGTGCTGGTGTTGGGGTGGCGCGTTAGTGTCGCGGCGCACTGACTGTCTCGGCAGGGTATGGGCGGGGTCGCTCGGCATATGCCGCAGCCATTGTTGCTGTGATGCCGCCGACAACGAAAAGTCCTCGCGACTAGGCAGACACCGAGTGGAAATCGTTCGCGATCGAACCGGGGGCCTTCTATAAGCACAGTTTGTGACTGTATGGGGTACTTCGGCCGCTTCGTACAGTGTGGGTTGTTCAATGCGTGTGGGGAGTAAACATGTTTCGCTCGGTGCGTGGCTTGCAAGCTGCGCGTAGATGGGGAGCCATCAGGGAAAGATTTAAATGCAGGGATAGACGGAGAGGATTGCTCACGAGGGCGTATGCTGAAGGACCGAGTGAAGTATGAGATCCATTCATTTGGGAAGGAATCCGCCGCTGATGTATATGCCGTGTAGCCGCCGCTATTGACCCAGACAGTACCGCAGCATTTTCGAGAAATCGTGAGAGATTTTGGGGACAGGAATGCGTGGGTTGCGTTCTTTTTCTTTCCAGTGGATGGCGAGTGCAGTGCTGATTCCAGAGCAGGGTTATATCGCATCATCAGCGTACCATCTTGACGTATGACCAGTTGAATAAAGATTCTGATGCTCTGGCTCGGGGACTGGCGAATCAAGGTGTTAAGAAAGGAGATAGGGTCGCGGTGAGTCTGGGCAATAATCTGGAAAATGCGACGGCTACGTATGCGTTATTTAAACTGGGGGCTATACTCGTCCCATTGAATCCGGCATTCAACGCTCCTCAAGTCGTGTCTGGGATGAATCACCTCGCTGCTTCGCACCTCCTCATTGGCATGGAAACAAACCTTCCGTATAAGGCGCCGAAGTCGAACATAGGATTGCTGGAAGCACTTGTGCCGAATTTAAGAGCCGGGAAGTTGGAGAGCGAGGCCGTACCCAGTCTGAAGGGAATTACACTCGTGAACAACTCTGCTGGGAGAATAGACACGTCAGAATATAAGTGCACGGTCCCGTACGAGAGCGTAGTAGAGGATGGCCGGAACGGCAAAGGTTTGGAAGACATAGTGTTGGACCCCAACGAGATCATCAACATCCAATTCACCAGTGGGACCACAAGCGTGCCCAAAGCCGCCTGCCTCTCCCACTGCTCGATTCTCAACAACGGAAAATCGATCGGTGACCGCATGCTCCTCACCGAGAAAGACGTCGTCGTCTGCCCTCCACCGCTATTCCACTGCTTCGGCTGCATCCTAGGCTACATGGCGACCGCGACGCACGGCTCCGCCATCGTCTTCGCAGCCGAAGCCTTCCACCCCTTACACACGCTCCACGCCGTGCAAGAATACAAAGGCACAGCCCTCTACGGCGTCCCCACCATGTTCATCGCGGAGCTCGAGCTCCTTGCCAACGGCACCGTCCCCTACGAAGGCTTCCAGTATCTCCGCACCGGTATCGCAGCCGGGTCCTCCATCCCCGCTGAGCTCATGCGCAAACTGCACAAAACGCTCAACCTCACCGAACTCACGATCTGCTACGGTATGACGGAGACCAGTCCCGTGAGCGCGATGACCACGACAGACGACCCGCTTGATAAGCGCATCGACAGCGTGGGGAAGCTCATACCGCACGTCGCCGCTAAAGTTGTCGATCCTGCTGATCGCACGCGCATCTTGGGGCCCGATGAGCGCGGCGAGCTCGTAGTGTCGGGATACCTGACTATGCGCGGGTACTGGGGCGATGCGGAGAAGACTGCCGAGGTGCTCATCCCCGACGACGAGGGAAGGATGTGGATGCATACCGGCGACGAAGCGAGCATGGACGAGGAAGGGTATGTGAAGATCACTGGGAGGATCAAAGACCTTATCATCAGAGGTGGAGAAAATATCCATCCGTTGGAAGTAGAAAACTGTTTGTTTGCGAACGAGAAGGTGAAGGAGGCTAGTGTGGTGGGTGTGCCGGATGAGAAGCTGGGAGAGTGTGTTGCAGCTTTTGTGGTTAGGCATGATGGGGAGAACTTAGATGCCGAGGAGGTAAGGGCTTGGGTTCGGGAAAGGTTAAGTCATCACCTGGGTGAGTTCATGCATGCGGCTTTAGGTGTATGAGGGGGTGCTAACGGGTGTGTAGTGCCAAAGTACGTCTTTTGGGTGGATAGCTATCCGAAGACGCCGAGTGGGAAGATACGGAAGGTGGAGCTGAGGGACATGGGAATTGCACTTGTAAAGGAAGGGAAGGGCTTGAATTAAGTAAGTAGATGAGGATTGTATATACTGACAGTACCTCGCGTCTTGTCTTTTTGTTTTGTTTGTTGCGAATTCCTCATGAAGCGTACATATGCGAAGTCATCAGATTAAACAGTCTATCTAGGTATATTACAAACCGCCGCGCTCCCCACGCACCTATATACATGTCTCTATATGCAATTCTATGATCCCCAGGAGATATTACTTGTCGCAGCCGTCCACCCATTACTTCCTCTCCACCTCAACAATGAAGTCATTCCACTCCTGGGCCTTAACCCTGACAACAACACCTAAGCCGGTATCAAGCTCTTCGCCCACCTGAAGCGGTGCATCATTCAGCTCCCCGCCATTATTATCCCCACATCCACCCGAGCCAGGCTTCGAATCAATAACCCTCACGGGCCCCTCACCACTCCCGAGCGCCGAGTCCGCCGTATACACCAACACACCCGTCCCACAAGCCCCAGCATCAGCACCCAATGCAGCCCTCACCTCAACCATAACATACCCCGTGCTACTCGTCGGCACAGCAACCGCCTTCGGTGCTTCCCTCGTCTCGTCCACGACCTCAATAGCGCCGATACGATGCTCAGTAACGCCCGCCTCGAGCACACAAACAACCTGCTCCTCCTCCAACCACCCAAGCTGCCACTTATGCCACGCAAACAGATCGGGTGCCTGCGCCGCAATCAGGCCCATCAAATCGAACCCGCCAACCCACTTCGTCACTGCCTCGCCTGCCGCATACGGATACAAATCCGGCAGCCCGAGCGCGTGCCCTGTCTCGTGGTTAATCGTCTTGGGGCCCCACGAGAAGAAAAGGTCCTGGCCGAAGGTGATCGTGCTGCTGATCACCGAGCCGTCTGGCGCCGTGACGTCGACGCCCGTGCTCGTTGAGAAGGAGATCTCGTCCGCGAATTTTGGCGGGATGATGTAGAGCGTGTCGATGTCGGAGAAGCTGACGGAGGGGCCGGCGGCGGCGAGGGCGTCGTTTATGTAGCGGAGGTGTGTTTCGAGGGTGAGGGCGCGGGAGTAGTCGTATGAGGAGGAGGGGGAAGGCATGCGGAAGAAGCGGTCGAGGATGGGGACGAGCTCGAGGGAGAGCTTGCCGTAGGACATGGTTGTGAAGAGTGAACTGGGGGCTGAGGCGATGGGGTCGTAGAGCTCGGAGATGGTGGTGTTGGCGGGGAAGTCGGGGAAGTCGACGAAGAGGACGGCCGCGCGGAAGGTGCCGGTGTGGGGACCGGAGGACCAGTTGGGGCGGCACGAAGCTGCTATAGTGGGTGTGGGGGTGGGGGTGATGGAGGCCGTGCTGGTTTCGGGGATGGGGATGGTAGTGGTCTCGTTGCTTGAGGGGGTTGGAATGGGAATGCTTGTGGTGCACTCCTCGGTCGAACTGGGAGCTGGGACTCCTGTGATGTATCCGGTCGGAGAATACGAGGGCGTTAGAATGGTCGTTGATTCAGACTGAGATTCGATGCAGGTTGCAACATCATCCGAGGGTGATTGTGTCTGTGTAGGTGAAGGGACCCCTGTGAGGTATCCTTCCGTCGAATTCGGAAAGGGCACTCCTGTGATCCAACGACTTGTAGAGTCCGGAGAAGGAACGCCCGTGATATAGCCGCTCGTAGAGCTTGGAGCTGGAACCCCAGTGATCCATCTGCTTGTAGAGTCTGGTGCCGGAACTCCAGTGATCCAACCGCTCGTTGATTCAGGTGCAGGAACGCCCGTGACCCAGTCGCTTACAGAGCTTGGAGATGGAACACCAGTCAAATATCCGTCTGTGATACTAGGTGCCGGGACTCCTGTAATCGTGGCAGTTTCCGTCGAAGACTCATCACAATCATAGCCAGCAAGCGGCAGAGCTTGCACACTTGATGAAATTGCCGAAATAAGGGCAATCAACGCCGCCGAATGCATATCAACAACAGATGCGAGATGAGGAATTGATTAAGGAAAGATAGCTCGAGATGCGTTGCTTAGAGTGGAACGAAGGAAGCTGTTTCGATGTAGAACATGAAGTCACTGTTGTTAGCCCTCTTATACTTTCATCTGAATATATTCTAACATTTTTTCACAGCCTATTTACTCGGTGTAGTTGGCAACAGTGGTGGTGGCTAGCTGTTGCCAAGAGTACTTAGCCGTTGTATACTTGGTTGGTGGGGCAGCTGAAGGAGGCTGAGGTGGAAATTACTGGACAGGCTCAGCCGCACCGAATCGGCAGCCTCCGAGCATCTCAGCCCTTGGCGGTGAAACTCCAGAAACATAGGGCTATGCAGACCGACAGAAAATATGTCCTACGATTCGGAAATATTCTGGTGTAACCGTCTCTTTCGCAGGCAGCCACAGTACCTGCAACGGCGCGTCAACGCGGATGGGAACTAGTACACAGTGGCTGGGTGGATATTGCTTCGAACTTCTGTTCTTTAGAGGCTGGTGACTTAGTGTTGCTGCATGGACGGGGATTTGCTTGTACAGGCTCATGTGGTAGACCTTTAAGGTATGCTGTGAAAGGCCTTCGCCTACCGACCTGGACGTTCAGCCTCTGATCGAGCGACAAACGCTATGCCATTTCCAAGAACAGGGGCTTTGTGACGCCACTAAATAGTGACTGACGTCTACAAACTCTCTGTTTCCAATGCATGGAAAGCGGTGAGTTGTGGGCTTGGCACATTATTAGTGCGAAGCTAGGTATCTACCGATCGAACAGAGTTCATGGGACTAGTGCCTAGCTGCTGGAGAAATGGGACTGCTCCCTCGTGTAAAGGTGAAAGTTTTGACCATAAGAACCCCAATTAATCGCTGGTGTGTTATCCTAGGATAAGTAGTAAAATAGTCAACTTTTAGCTATACGTGAGAGCGGCTGTCGCAGTACCTACTCACCTCCGTGGAAATGGGAAGATCGAGGCAGACGGACAGATAAGAGCCACGAGGCAAGGCAGCGGAACGGAATCCAACATGATACCGGCTTCCGAGTTATCCGCATTTTGCTAGGCTGCAGCTTTGGTCAAATCTGCGGCGCGTCTATCCAGATCGTCTATCTGCAGCCAAGTCAATAGCAGTTTGCCAGTCTCTGCAGAAGTCTGCGACGCGAATTCACGACATGCCTTCGTTTCCCATGCTTTCCACAATCCTTATTCCGGCTCATCTTTTAGCATATTCAACACTCCTCGGTACCCAACTCTATCAGAGCTTCGTAGCGGTCAAAGTGGCGTATCAAGCGCTCCCGTCTGATGCCTTTACGATGTTGCAGAAACGCGCCTTCCCAGTGTACTTCCGTACTCAGTCAGCTCTGATTGTTCTATCCGCCCTCACGTTTCCTCCGCACGGTCCTGCCGCTTTGATCAAGAACAGGGGAGACTGGATTCCTTTCTTGGTGGCTGGGGTAATGGCAGGCTTCAATTTGGTGGTATATGGGCCGAGAACTAGCAGATTGATGATGATTAGACGCTTTCAAGGTAAGCGCACTGGTGGCTGGCCCTGCTAGATATCGTCTACAGTTACTGACGTCGTTGCTCTAGCTGAAGCGAGTGCACGGCAGGGCGATGGAGCAGCTGAACAGCGCAACGACAAGACGAAGTGCGTGGACAGAGCGTTCTCTCGGAATCATGCGATGAGCATTCATCTGAACCTGATAACGATCGGAGCGACGCTCTGGTATGGGTGGAGACTGGCCTGGAGACTGGACGTCAGACTGGGGTGAAGTCGTACGACAATTACCCAGGATAAAGATAAAAAAGGACTTGATTTATGTTCTGAGATTGATTAAGACGCTTTGGATTATCGCTTGATGAAGATCGCGTTTTGTAAATGAACACATGGTGGCTGGATGGGGAAGGGAAGGACTTCCTCTGGCTCGCACGCCCTCGAAAAACCCGTAGATTAGCCTAGGGTAACTTGGTGTACTTAGGTTTGTTATATTATGAGTTGCTTAGTTAGTTCTAGTAGGAGGATAGTCGGCGATATCTGCGACTTTTTCGAAGACGTGAAAGTGTGGACACTGAAACAAAGGAACCGGCGCTTGCCCGAGTAGTCACTACCGTGCCGCGACAGTCAGTGCGCCGCAACAGTCAGCGCGCCACCCTAACATGATCGCTCGGCCAGCAACATAAGGCTACTAAGCCACCTACAATTAATATTATTATAAGATTTTCTAGGTTTAGGGTCATTAAAGCCTATAGATAATTACTAACTACTTAAATTATTAATATTTACTTAGTATTTTAATAATTTAGCCTCTGCGCGACTATAAGGCGAAAGTAATAAATAAAACCTTATTAATATTTATAGCTTTACGCTAAGGCTATTTTTTCTTAATAAGCTTATAAAAAAGTTTTAAGGCCTTTTTATTACCCTTTTTAAATAATTTAATATAATTTTAGAGTTACCTTTATACCTTATAAGCTTATTACTTAAAGTATTACTTTATAGCCTTATTAGCCCTTTATTTTACGCGTATATTTTTAATAATTACTTAAGTAATACGCCTCTCTTAGAGTAGGCTTATTTTAAGCTACTAACTAGCCTAATAGGCCTCTACTTACTTACTCTCTTAAAGCTATAGTTACTATACTTTAGCATTTTTTATATATTAATAATTACGTGCCCGCTATACGCTATAGAGTAATAAAAAACAGCTTTGCTATAATACTTATCTAACTAAGTAAAAAATAGAGGTTTACTATACTTTAAACGTTTTTTTTATATTCTTAGAGCCTTTTATAGGCCTTTATTTTTATATTTTAAAAATAACTATTATATAAAAATTAAGTATACTATTTAACTTAGCTTTTTAGCTTTATTAGTACCCCCTATATCAATAGTAGCCTTTAATAGCTAATTAATCTTTCTTTAATCTAAAGCACTAAGTAGTAAAGTTAAGCTTTTTATAATTATTACTTAAATAGCTAAGCTTAATTAAATCTATTAAAGATAATTATTAAGTTTAAAGGGGAAATGCTAGTAGCTTTAAAGGCCTAGAGTATTAATAGCTACCTTATAGTATTAACCTAGGCCTTTTAGAATAGGCTAAAGAAATCTTTTTTAGCAATAAAGGCTAGCCCTTAGTTATTTTATAAAAAGGGTAATAGCTTATCTAAATACGTAGTTAATAGAGGCTTAAATATATAAATATCTAAAGGCAATAGTATATAGGTTAAATATAGTAAATAAATAGCTAATAAGATTATATTATAATTAGAATTGTTAATAAAATTTATAGTAATATAATATTTATAGCTATTAAGAATTAATAGTTAAGAGGATTATCTAGCTTTAGCTTTTATAAGCTAATTAAATACCTCCTATAGCTATATAAAGCCTATCTAATTACTTAACTAGTTAGATCTAAATATAGTAATAAAGACTTAATAGTATTTAAGATTAAGATCCTCGACCTAACTTATTTATATATTTATAGAGGTGGCCTAGTAAATTAGAGCTAGATCTAGGACAGATCCGTCGACGCATATACAGGCTATAAACGATATCTACTTACGGCTACCATTCTGGATAGCCTGCCTCACAGCCTTGCTCTAATACAGAGATCTATTAAAGATCCTCTTTAAGCGGATGGTAATGCCAAGCAGGCAGCCTTTCTCGTTTATATTATATATATACTAAGTTTCGATCTAATACTACCTAATCTTTTACTATAGAAGTGTAACAGGAACAATCGCTCGTCGACACGAGAACCCTTGGCTAGTCAAGACAGGATTCGAGATCATCCGAAAACCGACACTCATCCGTATCGGACCAATTTCGGATCTATCAGACCGATGGGGAACTACGAATCCGATTCGGACCTATTTCGGATTAGGGATGGGCCGTACAATACGGAATACCGTATTTTTCGTACCGTACGATACCGATACGCGTATCGTAGGATTAGATCCGTATGCTAAGGCGGGTAAATGCTGCCGAAAATGACTTTAGGGGCTAACTTTGTTTAGAGCTTGCATCTAGATTGCTTATCTTATCCTCTAAGTATTATCTTAGTACTTTATTATTATTAATTAATAATATTTATTAAATGCCGCGTACTGCGTTTGAAAGCGAGGACGTCGAGGTCACTTTTAAGGGCCTCCGGGCCATTATAACATGTCGATTTTGCTCTAAATAATGGCATAACAAAAGCCTCGTACGTCTCCGCGAGTATATAGCTAAATGCCCGAAGCTTTCGCGGGAGAAATATAAGCTATATAAGGTTAATAGTAACCCTTAGATACTATCTAAGCGTTAATTACGGCTACTAATAGAGATGCTACGTATAAGTAAAATAAACTCTAAGAAGGCAGATTTACTGCTTGCGGAGGCTATATATAGCTTTAAAGTATCCTTTAGCTTTATAAGCTCTTGTAGCTTGCCTTAGGTAGAGAAACTTACTAAGATGCTGCAGGTTAAAAATCCCGCGTTTTATTAATTTCTAAACTTCTTGCGCCCGCCCTACACTCCGCTAGGCTATAAGGTAATTACCACGACGTTGCTAGACTCTGTTTATAGCTAAATAAAGCGTGATATAAAAGCCGTGCTTAAGAAGGCCAGGCGGCAAATAACGCTAGTTAGTAATAGCTAGATAAACATACGCGGCGAGGTAGTTATTAATTACTTAGTAGTAATTTAAGAATATAAGATTTTTCTAAAGACTTTATATATGTTAGCAGAGCGTTATAACGCCGAGAACCTAGCTAAAGGAATTTTTAAGATAGCTAAGGACATTAGTAAGCTTAGTATTACTACTATTTACCTTAATAATACCTCTAATATAAAGGCGGCGCAGGGTTTACTTACTAGAGCTATACTTAACTATCTAATATTAGGGTGCGCCTCTTATATTGTTAATCTCTACGTTGCTAACTTCTTTAAAATAGGCGACTTTAGGGTAATTTTCGACGCTATAAAGAACGTTAGCAAGTTCTTTAGACGGTCTAGTTTACTTATAGGCATGCTAGACGAGGCTACTGGGCCTTAGGTGCGGCGGAAAGCGCTATAGCTGCCGGGAAACACTCGCTAGCAAGGCAAGTTTAATACTATTAATTTGGTGCTAGAGAATCGCGACTAGATACTTTTAGTAGTGTAGAATCCGATAGTGACCTTTATTATGACCTAGTAGACGCAGAAATGGCGATTCTATAAGATTATAGTAATTATAAGCAACGTACGTTAGTAGGAGAAGTTGTAAAGGCTGCGGAGCTTTCTAGTGCCCTTTATAAAAGTAGCCCTGGCGCTTAAGAGTACTCGGCCGAAATTCTTATGGCTATATGCCAGCTTCATCTACTTGCTCACCTCCGTTACTCTCCACACAACTTTGCCGCGAGAAGACGTCTAAAATACGCTTCGAAACCGATTCCAGCAGGTCCACCATCCTCTCGGCACGATTTCGTATATATGCGACCCTCTTGCGCGGCGAGAATTGCCTATGGCGGTTACTTACAAGATGTAGATGGAAGTGGGCGAATACATCGCCCAGCAGTACCCGCCAACGCAGGGCAACGCCAGGCATGCCGCAGCGCTCTATAAAGAGCTTATGGATGTACTCTATCGTTAAGGCGCCTTCGAGAAGTGCGGTACTAATTTATCCTGACAAAGCTTCGAGGATTACACCAATCCGGCGGAGTGGTGGCGCATACAAAGCTGCACTAACAAGCTTAAAGAACTTGCTATCTACGCTCTTAGTATTAACCCCATAACTAAAGTAGCTAAACGTAACTAAAGCGAGTACGGATTTCTTTATAATAAAGTTTAGAATTATCTTATTAATAAACGGGTTAAAAAGCTAGTGTTTTACTTTTATAATCTATAGATCTATAACTCTATTTTGGCTAAGGGTGCTTAGTACTTTAACGCCTCTAAGGTGCCCGAACAAATTAACGTTAATAACTATAAAGATAAGTAGCTTTTGCTTAATTACCTAGCTAAATAAGTATAAGAAGAGCACTCTAGGGATCCTAAAGATACCTAGTATCTATAGCTTTAATTATATCTAATTCTGCACGTGATCATAGGGCCAAGAAAGGCACCGATTGGCTCAGTTCACTTTGCCAAGAATGTACGATAATACCGTAAATACGGTATTATACAAGATACTGTATATACAGGGATACACTGAAAAATACGGTATCGGCACATCCCTAATCTTGTATAATACCGTATTTACGGTATTATCGTACATTCTTGACAAAGTGAATTGAGCCAATTAGTGCCTTTCTCGGCCCTATGATCACGTGCAGAATTTGATACAATTAAAGCTATAGATGCTAGGTATCTTTAGGATCCCTAGAGTGCTCTTCTTGTACTTGTTTAGCTAGGTAATTAAGCAAAAGCTACTTATCTTTATAGTTATTAACGTTAATTTATTCGGGCACCTTGGAGGCGTTAAAGTACTAAGCACCCTTAGCTAAAATAGAGTTATAGATCTATAGATTATAAAAGCAAAACACTAGCTTTTTAACCTATTTATTAATAAGATAATTCTAAACTTTATTATAAAGAAATCTATGCTCGCTCTAGTTACGTTTAGCTACTCTAGTTATAGGGTTAATGCTAAGAGCGTAGATAGCAAGTTCTTTAAGCTCGTTAGTGCAGCTTTGTATGCGCCACCACTCCGCCGGATTGGTGTAATCCTCAAAGCTTTGCCAGGATAAATTAGTACCGCACTTCTCGAAGGCGCCTTGACGATAGAGCACATCTATAAGCTCTTTATAGAGCGCTGCGGCATGCCTGGCGTTGCCCTGCGTCGGCGGGTACTGCTGGGCGATGTATTCGCCCACTTCTATCTGCATCTTGTGAGTAACCGCTATAGGCAATTCTCGCCGCGCAAGAGGGTCGCATATATACGAAATCGTGCCGAGAGGATGGTGGACCTGCTGGAATCGGTTTCGAAGCGTATTTTGGACGTCTTCTCGCGGCAAAGTTGTGTGGAGAGTGACGGAGGTGAGCAAGTAGATGAAGCTGGCATATAGCTGTAAGAATTTTGGCCAAGTACTCTTAAGCGCCAGGGCTACTTTTATAAAGGGCACTAGAAAGCTCCGCAGCCTTTATAACTTCTCCCACTAACGTACGTTACTTATAATTACTATAATTTTATAGAATCGCTATTTCTGCGTCTGCTAGGTTATAATAGAGGTCACTATTAGATTCTGTACTACTAAAAGTATCTAGTCGCGATTCTCTAGCACCAAATTAATAGTATTAAACTTGCCTTGCCAGCGAGTGTTTCCTAGCAGCTGCAGCGCTTTCCGCCACACCTAAGGCCTGGTAGCCTCGTCTAGCATGCCTATAAGTAAACTAGACTATTTAAAGAACTTGCTAACGTTCTTTATAGCGTCGAAAATTACCCTAAAGTTGCCTATTTTAAAGAAGTTAGTAATATAGAGGTTAACGATGTAAGAGGCGCACCCTAATATTAGATAGTTAGGTATAGCTCTAGTAAGTAAACCCTACGCTGCCTTTATATTAGAGGCATTATTAAAGTAAATAGTAATAATACTAAGCTTGCTAACGTCCTTAGCTACCTTAAGAATTCCTTTAGCTAGGTTCTTAGCATTATAACGCTCTACTAACGTGTATAAAGTCTTTAAAAAGATCTTATATTTTTAGGTTACTACTAAGTAATTAATAGCTATCTCGCCGCGTATATTTATCTAGCTATTACTAACTAGCGTTATTTGCCGCCCAGCCTTCTTAAGTACGGCTTTTATATCACGCTTTATTTAGCTATAAATAGAGTCTAGCAACGTTGTGGCAATTACCTTACGGCCTAGCGGAGTGTAGGGCGGGCGCAAGAAGTTTAGAAATTAATAGAATGCAGGATTTTTAACCTGTAGCATCTTAGTAAGTTTTTTTTACCTAAGGTAAGCTACAAGAGCTTATAAAGCTAAAGGGTACTTTAGAGCTATATATAGCCTCCGCGAGTAGCAGATCTGCCTTTTTAAAATCTATTTTACTTATACGTAGCGTCTTTATTAGCAGCTATAATTAACGCTTAGATAGCATCTAAGGGTTACTATTAACCTTATATAGCTTATATTTCTCCCGCGGAAGCTTCGGGCATTTAGCCATGTGCTCGCGGAGACGTACAAGGCTTTTATTATGCTATTGTTTAGAGTAAAATTAACATGTTATAATGGCCCGGAGGCCCTTGAAGGTGACCTTAACGTCCTCGCTTTCGAACGCAGTACGCGGCATTTAATAAATATTACTAATTAATAATAATAAAGTACTAAGATAATGCTTAGAGGACAAGATAAGTAATCTAGATACAAGCTCTAAATAAAGTTAGCCCCTGAAGTTATTTTCGGCAGCATTTACCCGCCTTGGTATACAGATCTAATCCTACGATACGCGTATCGGTATCGTACGGTACGAAAAATACGGTATTCCGTATTGTACGGCCCATCCCTATACAAGATACCGTATATACAGGGATACACTGAAAAATACGGTATCGGCACATCCCTATTTCGGATCCATCAGACCGACGGTCAACCTATGGCAGTGATGTGCTAGCTAGCCATCTGGGAAGAGGTGTATTTAGAGGAGCTTGGGGCCTTTGTAGTTCAGTACCTTTTCCGTATCCTTTCGTACCAGGCCTATAGGCACTTAATTCATTCGAGGCTACATTCTTATACACGCACTCCCACATGCCTCTGCTAGGAGATACGCCAACATCGATCCTTTGAGTGACCTGCGCCGATACAAGAAGCTTAAAAAAGAGCTTATATTTAACTAAGAAATTAGCTTTATAGTAGTTACTATTAATATTAGCTATTTATTATAATATTAAGGATTTAGCGTTGCGTCTAATAAAGTAATTAACTTATTATATAAAAATATCCTTTTTAGTAATAGTAGAGGTAAAGCTCTATAGCATTCGCTATATAAGAAGAAGGCTACGTTTAATAAAGTATTTAATATATTATAAAAGCTCATTTTCTTATTATTAGCTAAAATTTTAGTAATTCTAATAAAGATCTAGCGGGGCGTATATAGCGCGTTTATACTAGCGCGTTAATATAAATTATATAATACTAAATTTTTTTATAATTTTTTTTATATAAAAAAGTTTCTCTAGGTCTTTATAATTTAATTACAGTAATTACTATCTTAATTAGGTCTATATTAGTGGAGATGCTGCGCGTCAAAGTTGGGGCGTCTTATTGTTGGGTGGCGCGCTGACTGTCGCTGCGCACTGACTGTCTCGGCACGGTAGCGTAACACGGAACGGCACATCTCTTGTATCCGTCCCGTACGAGTATGAGCCTGCTATTCCATCTCGCATTCTTACTCAGAACATTTTTCTTCGCAAACCCGGCATGGAGGATAATGAAGATTCCGGTCCCGCCAGGGCGTCAAACCCGCGTGTTGCCCAAGCTTGCCAGCGCTGTCGGAGTCTGAAAACCCGCTGCCTACCAAGCGAGCAGTCTGGCACATGTCAAAGGTAGATCCCGTTCTTTCGAATTTGATGTGGCTATATGGTTGCATTCGTTTCATTCACTAATTTTTGTAATAAGGTGTTTTACTGCTAACCGAGAGTGCATTTGGGCTGAGGTGCCACGGCGCCCTCGACGCGTACGCGGACCATCGTGAGTTTAGTGCCTCCGAACCATCCAATCTGTAAGTCTAATTCTCCAAGGCGGATCTCACAGGTAGAGCAAAAGATAGATGGACTATTTGCTAGTCTTGTCAATCCGAGTGCATCGGGCACGACGGAGACGTCACCTTCTGTGCCCGAAATCCGCGGTACGAGTTTCGGATTCCATCGGCTTGCGGGAAGAGAACGGCCCATCGCTCCGGGAAGCTGGCTGATGTTCCCGGACTCTTTCGAACAGGAAACGCCACTACCTGATTTACACGAATCCAACGGGGCGCCGGCCCCGGCGGACGATGCGGAAGCGGCTGTGGCAGACACGAATCATGACATCGAATATCTCGATGAACTACGTACTATCCATAACTTCACGGCTCGGGACAACAATGGCAGTCTTTCGAACGCTGCTCCTCACCGCCAGCCGAAATCGGAACCTGCCATTGATGATCAGCAAGTGAAGGATCTCCTGAGCAATGGACAGGCGGACATCCTCGTAAATAGTTATCGAGCCATGTGTGTAACCTTTCCATTTGTCCCTATAGATGATTTTGCCTCAGCAGCCGAGTTGCATTCTATGAAGCCTATGCTTTTTCTCGCCATCATCACCGCTGCGTCTTGGGATAATCACAAGTTGCAACGACACTTAGACAGGTTATATCGTAAGGAACTGGCGAATCATACCTTCATCCGTCCGCGAAGGAATTTATCGCTGCTTCAGAGCCTTCTCGTGTATCTTTCAAGGTAAACAAACTTGCACTATCTCTGGGTTGTACTAATTGCATATGGCAGATACCATTTCGTCTTCAGCCACAAGACTCAGCAAATATTCTTCATGCAAACGACCGCTAACGGGCTCGCTCTTGACCTCGCACTCCACCAAAAATCAAACGCCTCGCCCATTAACTTTTTGAAACGGCCAGAGGCTCCGAAGCTGTCTGTATCTGAGCAACTCGAACGACAGAGGACTTTCCTCGGCTGTTACTATATGTCTTCCCTGTAAGTATGCTTTTTACCTACTAGTATAGACTCGAGCTGATCATCCAGGGTATCTGGGGGAATGCAAAGACCCAACCTCTTGAAATATACCGAGTACATGGGTCAGTGTAGTCGCGATCTACGAGACCATCAGCAATTTCCGTCCGATAAGATTATTGGACATCTTATAACCATACGGCGCCTGGATGACCAGATACAGGAATGTTTTTTCACGGAAGAGACCATTAAGCTTGATATTACGGACCCAAGGATATTGATGAACTTCCGTTTCTTAGAGGGTCAGCTGGATGAATGGAAACGGGAGAAATACGATGACAAGTTCCAGATCCGTGAGTCGCTCGTAAGTCTCCATAGAAGATATTTGCTGACGTTTTGAACAGTGCTAGATTTGTCCTCCGCCTTCACTGATATACAATTACACAGCATAGCCCTTCGGCCATCAGCATCGTCATATCCTCCAGTATACGGTGCAGATGCGACGCGTTTAAATGCGTTGCTTGCCACATTTGAAGCCTGCAAGCGTTACTTCGACATTTTCCTTGCCTGTCCCGTCAATGATTATTACATCCTGGCATTCTCGGAATGGTTCCATATTCCCAATGTTGTTGTAACGCTTGCGCGTCTTTGCATTCCTAGCGACGCGCATGTTGCAGCACAATGGGACGTAGACGCTGCACATGAACGAGGACGCCTGGACCTTTACCTCGAATCGCTATGTTACCGGATGAAGAGCTTAAGCACATACAAGAGGACGCAAAACTTCCATATCGACTTCTATTGGGCGTTGGAGATGATTATAGAGTCGACTAAGACTTGGTTCATGAAAAAGATCAACGTCAACAAGGCAGCATCGAATGGTATACCGACACCGGACACTATGCAAGGCCTCACCCACGGGCTAACAACCAATACTTCTGGTGCCTCCACCGCACCTGCAATGTCGGAGGCAATGGGCTGTCCGCATGCGCAAGTAGATTCCGACTTTGGCATCAATTGTACCAATGGAGAAGATCCTCTCGCGATGATGCGCGATCCAAATTTCGACATGGACAGGTAAGTCGTCCCATGGTAAGGCTATGCCCTGTGGGCTTGCTAATAGCTCTCTTGCTTTAGGTTTTTTGATGTAGGTCTTTGGGGAGACGAGTCTTATCTAGGGATGGGTTTTGGCGGCGGCACGTAATGAAGAGCTGAATTTCGCGATGTGTTTTCCTTCACCACGTCTTGCACACTACTTAATACCCTGTTTCGCATTATAAAGGGCTATTTACCTATTCGAGCGACCTAGATGATAGTGCCATATGCTACAGATGTCGTCTCAACGTAGTGTACGCTTATGAGGGTAGTTAGTGCGAACTGTCTATTTAAAGCTTCTCGCGCATTAGTTATCTTGAATGTGTGTTCTTGACTCACTCTTGAACTCCGAATGATGTCACACAAGCAGGGGTGTCCACCGAATGACTCACTCACCTGCGCTTTTGGATACTCGCATGCAAGCGAAATGAGCAGCTCTCTGATACCGTATCATCGTGACTTCCATTCCACCTCATCACCCATATATAAAAAAATTGCTCTACTATTTCCTTTCCTTTAAAAGTTAACCCGCAAACGCGCCGAAAACTTCAAAAGATGGATGACTACAACTTCCACATCGAGACCCCGCGACTCTTCATCTCACGCCTCCATGCCGGGAATGATTCACACTGTGATTTCCTGGTAGATCTCTACAACACCGAACAAGCCCTTGCCAGAACCAGAGTTGGGGCGCCTATGCCTGAACGAGAAGCTGCACGCAAGACCATCGAAAGCGACGACCGCATCTGGACTGACGGCTACGGACGCTATCTGGTCAGCCTGAAACCAACAACACTCTCGGCAGAAGAGACGAAGCTCCCATTCTCAGAGCGATCCAATGCTTACACTATGATCGGTGTGGTTTCCATGAAGTTCAGGAAGTCCGAGGGAGCGCCGCTAGCGCCTGATGTCGGTTATGGATTTCTGCCAGCATTTCAGGGGAAGGGCTACGCTACGGAGGCTGCTGCTGCTTTGGTGAAGTGGTTTGAGGATGAGAAGGGACAGAAAGAGTTCTTTGGGTTCTGTGACCCGACCAATGAAGGGTCAAAGGGGGTGCTCAGACGGACGGGTTTCGAAGAGAGGGGTGTGAAGGATGTCAGAGGGCTGAAGCCTGATGGCGACATAGTCACAGCAATGGTATTTAGTAAAGGGTTGACAAAAGAGTTGGAAAAGTATGGTGTGAATTGATGCTAGACTGTGGGCTTAGGGAGATGGGAAATGATCGTCAAAGCGAGTGTCTGGAGCTGGTCATCTTCACTTGACTATCGAATACTTTTTTTATACACTTTAAAATGACACGCGGTCGTGAAAAATACCTGTGTGCCTACGAGAGACTACAAATAGTCCATGGGAAGCGTTGTTTGTTTTATCCTTCGCAGCTGCTCCAAGCCGAGCTTCTGGTACCAGGAAATCCAAAAAATGTGACGCTGTGAATTTGCCCTTCAGCCAGCTCTTTCAGAACGAAAAAAGGACCGGGCGAGAGGAGGAAGAACTGTCTGGAATTCGTTGCTCTTTGCTGCAGCATTATCTCATTCATACGTACGAACATACGCGTCAGTGCTCGAATACACCTATCATACCCTCGCTGCAGCCTCAGTACGACCAAAGTAACTTGCGTATATACTGGAACTGGTAATAAAAAAAATAAAAATCCCGTTTTCTTTGCAATCAGTGGCGTGAATGAGATTGATGACCGCATCTTGTACATAGCTGGGTTGTCGCGGTGGGCCGAACGGCTGGTGCGCAGTAGAAAAGATTGTGGAATTCTTCTGCTGGAGGGTGTACTATCTAGAAGCTACCGAGTATGTATGTGTACGAGCGTAAACATCGCTAGTCCCAGATAGGTGTAGCCCTCTCAGAAAGGTGAGTGGCAAC
>ML976807.1:0-60469 GCA_010015655.1 Bimuria novae-zelandiae CBS 107.79
GAATTTATAACTAAGGCTGTGGAAGTCAAATCCATCCGTGTTAAGAGGCGGTGCCGTCGTGAAGGGAGGCTCTGGTTCGCTAAGGCGTGCGGAATACAGGATTACGCTAAACCCAAAATGGGTTTAATTTAGAATTTCATCAAGTCGAGCCCTAACCCCCCTATAATCCATATCCTCTGGCTATGTATCTACGCTGTTATCGCAGCAGGTGAGTCTAACTCTACGCCATGCATAGTTTACACCGACCGCGCAATGCCTTCGACATATAACCCTACGAAAACAGGTCGAGCTCCCGGGACGCCTCGGAAGCACCTAACCACAGCAGCAGCAATAGAAGCAAAGAGGGAGAGCAACCGTCGACGATATCTGCGGAGCCAAGGCCTAGGGGGACCGGCTGAGTTCATTGCCTACGTACCTGCGCTCCCAGGCGCGCCAACCACCACCCGCCCCGACCTCAGTCTTCGGATCAGCGCCGACGTTCCCGTCCCTCGAGATCCTCTCATTCGGCCGGACGAGTCGCTGGAAGGCGAGGATGTATACGGACCACCATCCCCTCTTGCACCACTGGCAGTGGACGACGGAGAAGCTGCGGCAGTGGTCAGCCAACTCCAGGCAAGCGAGAAGGAACAGACAAACAAGCGTACCGAGTACGAACAAGGTATACTACAACAAATAGAGGAAATCGATGCAAGGACCGCAGGAACCCTACTCGAGATGCAGGCTAGTATCGTTACAAGCGCAGATAAACCTCCAGAGCGCCCGGGGAACACGGAAAGCTCAGCAGAGACGGACAGCGAACCTATGCATAATACAGCAGGCCAGATCCAGGCTGTTAAGAATAGCAACCTGCAGCGATCGTCCATAGCGCCTGTTACTAAGGAGATAGCTGCTGCGGAGGAGCCCCCTGCTACGAACACGCGTAGTGCTAGCCACATATCAACACCCACGCCAGTAAAAGCTGCTAACGCTTCTGCAGATGCTCTAAACAGTCCGCAAACACCTAGCCAGCGCAGCGTTCCTTCAGCTTAGTCAAGCATAAGGCACGGCCGACGCAAGACCTTCCCAGTCCAGAGCAACACACTACTATCCTGGGTCAAACCTGTATCCAGACAACTATCTAAGAGCAATAACACACCACAGCCAGCACAACCGTCTCCTAGCCATAGCACGCCTCTGCTGTTACCACTATTATCTAATCGTAGTACACCTTGCCTGCCACCACCGTCTAACAGCAACAGTACTCCTTAGGAAGCCACGTATAGAATAATAGCCACTGCGTCACCTTCCTCCTTCACTCGTCCTGGAAACGTGCCTGGCCCAGGCGCTGCCCGAGCAGCGTCGCTGGTGCACTCGACCCCTCGAACAGGTAACCCTTCTAGACCACCCACCGAGCGAACTGCCTACCAACTCGCCAAGCAGCTGCGGAATTTCCAAGGCTGCACGCACGAGGAGCACGCAAAAGCGGACAGACGCCACTAGGAGCACCACCAGCGCCCTGATATACACTCTGCATGCTCGTCGTTTGAGGAGATTACGCGCCTGCTTCGCGGAGTGCATAATGGGGGAACGCCTCTCCTAGATGTCCTTAGCAACCTAAAGCTAATGCAACCCTTTGCTCTATTTAAAGGCTTGGACCTAAAGGCTGCGTTTGAGGGCACGAGTCCTATAGCTTTCCTAGAAGACGTTAGCACCCCTGACGAGAAGCTGCCCCGCAACCTCTGCCTGTAATAGCACCACGATAGCAGCAGGAAAGGACGTGCTGCCAAGGTGAGGTTTAATATAGACAGTGTGTGCTACTTTCCCAGCAGCCTAGCGTTTGCCCAAAACGGCATCGACTAGCACCCTCGGGCGCATCCTATCCTAAACCTAGACGTAGATATACATTTCTGCCTTACGGTGTCTGCGTACAATCGTCGCGGCAACCTAGTAATAAGGAACCTATCGCTACACAAAATCCCTTATTACTGCTTTAGTTCTATTACAGGTAGCATTAATTCGCTACTAATATTCGTCTTCTTCCTAGAACTTCACCTCGAAAGCTAGTACAAGCATAGTACCTACCTAAGTAAGCAAGACTAGTAGCTCTGGCTAGATGCTATGCTGTTCCTAGCTATTAGTAAAACCGTAAATAACTCGACCTTAGCGTCGTATCTTCCCGCCTCTAAGGACAATGCTAGCAGGGGAGTAACTACGGTGTTAGTAAAGACGTTAAAGTGAAAAGAGAGCGCGCGGGAGCAGCTCTTAGCATACAGGCTATAGCACTAGTATCTTAATCCGCTGTAGACTACTATTTCTAAATAGATTGCTAAAAACCCTAGCTTAGATCGCTTTAATAACGCTACCCTATTCGTGCATGCAAAGAACACCAAGCTTACATATATAATAAACGATCTGAGCGTTTCGTACAGGCACTAGGAGGGGGCCTAGGCAGAGGCTACTCATTCGCAGTTTTACAGCAAAGATCGTACCTTTATAGATATTGCCAAGATAATCACATCAGAGGACTATGCCTATCCGTACAACTCTGTCCCAATCGAATTCGAGGCTAAGGCTTTTCTCTAGAAGCAGTGCTGCCTAGAGTTATACGCCCGCACGCGCGTAAATCTACTAGAAGATGGCAAGCGCGCGAGAGGCAGTCCTCGAGTGGCAACTTATTTATGGGCCACTATAAGAGATTCGATGGGTTAGACGCTGTCTACCGTGCCGCGCGGACAGGAGAACATGGACAGACTAGTGTACTCGCAGTTCTACGCTAATATTAAGACGCCGTTTAACGATTCTAAGGTGTACGTGTTTAACAACAAGGCGGTAGAGAATCTGGCGCTGGATCCTGGCTACGTCCGCTCGCTATAGTAGCAGGGTGGGGGCGCCACCTTCTCTAAGAATGTCTGCAAGGGCTCTTATCTCCACAGTAAGGGTCGTGCGTTCTCTAACCTTAGAGACAACTAGCGGCGGTCGTACGGGATCCGGGAAGAGCATCAAGTCTCTCTTACTATAATAGATAAGATCCGCGAGCAGTGGCGCGAGTAGGATCTTTATAATAATAGCATTAACGACACTCGCTCGCTACTCCCCTACTACATTATCCCCTCGCAAGAGCTGTTCGGCTTCCTCTATGCATAAATTAATAATTACTACTTCCTATTCGAGCACACGCTCGCGCATACCGCTAGGACCTACTCGCTACCAGAGACCATGGTCATGGTAATCGCGCTGCGAGCGCTCCAGTTCTGCTACGGTAGTACCATGCTTGCTAGAGAGTCACTTCTGTATAAAGATTACTGGGAACAGAAGCGTGGGCAGGATCTCGTAGTGAAAGAGGGCCTTAGCATGCAGGAGACTGTAGGGAAGTGCGGCATAGGCTGGTTCTTACCTAAGTTTAGCTGGGCGACCATGCGACTGGCGCAGCCCCACGGCGACAACATGCTCGTTAGGAATCTGCTAATACATGCCAAGTACAAGCGTAGGTAGAGAGTAGTTAGGGACCTGCAGGACGTGTTCGTCTAGTTTAATTAGGTAATAGGCTAGTTCTAGTAGCACAGCGTCTCGCAGCATCCTTGGCTACTCCAAAAGTGGCTAGAGTATCTACATGTTATTTGCCTAGAGCAGTTCGATGCTAACGTGTAGTTGTCTACACTAGCGGCCCACAAGAGCCGTCTAGAGCTGTCGCTAGCTGCGCTTAGGCAGGATGGCAACATAACGTTCTACTATAAGGGCATAAAACGCATGTTTCTGGAAGAGGGTGTGGTTACGCCGCCGTATATAGTTACAGGGAACAAGATGCGCTTCTCTACAGTAGATAAGCTACTAGACTTTCTCTTCCTTTAGGACGACGGCCAAGAGCGCGTAGGATAGGGAGGCAGGCTATATTATCTTATCCTATAGAAGAGCTTCGAGTTTATAGAGAGCTAGCTAGGCTACCTACAGGCGAGCAGGTGGCTAAACGAGTTCTTATACCTAGTTCGCTTAACGCATTAGATCCTGCTATATCTATTAAATAAGGCGCTAATTGCATCCACCAAAGAAAGCCGCACGCGAAGCTTAACTAGACGAATAATATAGTTTTTAGCTATCTTTGCGGATCCCAAAATCGGTGCGTTACTATTTAAAGAACCACCTAGTACGCTTTTTAATCTTGTCTACCAAGCACACCGGCGCTCTAGTTAAAGGGGTCCACATAATTAAGCTTGGGAGGCGCTAGCGCTTATTAAAGCATTTAGAAAGCAGGGGCTGCTGATGCTAGGCCGGGATAAGACGAAGGAACACTGGATCGCTGGCCAAAAGAGCGCTGGCACAAAGAGGTTCCTACCTCTATAGGAGCGAGGAATGCCTCCTACCCTATTAATGCGAGAGAGGACTAGAGGCATGAGTCTAGACGAGCTGGATAGGCTGATAGTAACATTCACGCAAGAGCAAGGCGCTACTACTAAGGGAGGGGGCATTCGCGCAGAGGCTGTCCTAGTAGCAAGTGCAACGCCTTCGAGGAGGCCCTAAAGAAGCATCGTCGAAATTTTTCAGAAGACTAGAGAAGAGCGTAGCGAAAGCGGTAGTGTGTTTATGCTATCTACTAGTAGCGATTAAACATGTTACAAAATAGGAGCCAGTTTCTACAACGCTATAAAGGGTAGACTACCCTCGAAAGCTTGCACATGTCCATTAAGCGATGCAGGATATAAAAGAGATACCTTTGTTAATTAGTCTACAGATACTATGGCTTGTACTTACGCTCTCTTAGGTCCTAACTATTCTCTAGTAGTACTAAATTATTGTCCGATTATATGGCCTCTATCTGTTGTGGATATGAGGCTGGAGCACTCTCTCTTTTGTACTATTCTAAATAGGGCTAGCGCTGCAGCGGCACTTATTTGGAGCCTCGCACACATCTGCATTCCAGACACAGACAGAACACGAACATCATCAATCAATCATCACATCCATCAAATTCTCATCATTGCATTATCTCAAAGTGACAGAACACTATCAAATCTGACAATTATCTTAAGATTTATCTGTATACTCTACGAAACGTATTTCTTTAAAAAAAAATATTATAGTAGACTAGTATACTAAATTTTATACTTATATTTAGTTTATAATTATAGCTAATATTAAATTCTTATCTATAAGTATTTTTACTAGCAAAAGATATTTTTATATAGTTTATTAAAGAGGCTAAATAAATACTTTGCTATAATACACTATAAGCTATCTATATTAAAAAGCTTAAAAAGTAAATTAAAATTCTAAAAAAGTATAAACTATAGAAAGGAAAGTAAATTAAGTAATAAAAAAAAAAACTAGAATATAGTACAACTTAATAGTACATTTAGTTTTTATAAGTTCTTTTATAGAGACTAAGTTAACTAAATATAATAATAATATATAAACCTACTAAAAGCCTAACTAATAAGCAGCAACAAGCTTAGCGTTAGGATTTTAGCGTCTAGGAAGGGAAATTTAGGGGGTAAACTCGTAAGGTAGATTTACCCATATTCTAGCCCAAAATTATTAAAACACCCTATATAAAAAGCGTTTACTTTATATTTCTGCACCTTTCTATGCTTTTATATGTTTTATCTATATACGATCCGTGCTAGACTAGGTGTAGCGCGTTAGGGTTAGCTTTTAGAATAAGAAATTCGTAGGTATAATCTATTTATATAATCCGCTAGGGAAGATAGTGTGGGATAATAATATAAATTATATATATATAGTGCAACTAAGTACTGCAAAAACAATACTATTACTAGCTTAATTATAACTACTACTATTACTAAGATATTTATATAGTAAGTTTAGCTAGGATTGCGTTAGTGTTCTACGCAAATATCTAAGGTTATAACACTAACACTACGCCTACCCTATTTAGACATCGCAAAGGCATTAGCAAATCGCTAGAATCTACTATTTACGTCGTATATAGTAACGCCGATAACTAGATAATAGAAGCCAAGTCGTAGAGCCTACAAGAGCGCCTCTCTAAAACCGTAGCCTAGGTCGATTAAGGCGTAATATAGTGCGTAACTAAGACGTAATGCAGTGCTAGCTAACCCAGAACTTTAAAAGACACTACGAAAATTTACCACCCTAAGCTTAAAACAATTTTGCATGTAAAAGTAATTATAAAGAGAGTACACCTATAGTAGAGACAAGGAGAAAAGATTATTATAATCTATATATAATTATAAATCCAGAAGACTAATTACTCTATAAAGCTCTATTAACCTTACAAGTTGTCTAAGACAACCATCACACCAACCTGTGCGAACTTAAGAGACTCCGACAAGATTCTATTTAGCTAGCAAGTAGGCATTAGTAGCCTAAACTTACTCCTTATCGCGAAGAGTTATTGCCTGCAGGCTTTCGACAAGGGCGAGGTTATTAGAAGTGTGTATAATTATTAGAGGCAGCTTAGAGAATCTGCGCTTATGTATACTAGCGCGTAATAACGTAACCGCAAACACTATAAGGTGCTTATGCTAGGTGAGCAGGAACACCTTCCACTAATAGTTATAAGTAGCTAGAGTTACCTGGTTCTATTGCTTAAAGCTATAACGGTTAACTACGTTAAGAGTGCGGCTAAGGTAACTGTAGGTGCCGTGTTGCACGATGTCATTCGCAGCCTGGCCAAGCTAAGGGAGGGTTATAGTATCGAGAGCAGACTGCGAGAGAGAGAGAGAGAGAGAGAGAGGAAGGCCAAAGCCATTAATTGCCATTACCAATGTTGCGAACAGCGTAAAATACGCAGCCAGCATGGATCGCAGCACGTCTAGCCTAGTCTGCTGCTATCACCCACAATAGATCAGGCGCGATCTGGATGCTCGTGGTGACTGCGTTGTAGGGTTGTGTCAGGACCGTCACGGGGAACCTAGACGAGCGGAGTCGCCCTGCATGCCGTCAAGACCTGTGAACCGGGCGCTTTGGCATGGCCGGTGGTCCGGAACTGTACAGGGAGGTCGACTTCTGCTGAGGCGGGCAGCCAGCAGCGGGAGGGAGGAGTAGCCGGCGGGTGGTAGCGGACAGGTAGGAGCAAGAAATAGGTAGGCGGTAGTAGCCACTAACCAGGTGAAAAAGTCTAAACGAGCGAGTTAACTACTACAGGACTTTGCTCATCTACCTTAATTAGGCGGAGAAAACACTTACCCAAGGTTCACTAGCTAGCCCTGCCCTGGTGGCCCAGGCAGTAGGCCAGGCGGTAGACCGGGCGGCAGGTTAGGCGGCGGAGGACCTATCCCTGGAAGCACAGGCTTTTGTGCTAACGCAGTTAGACTAGCAGCTTGGATAGTACCTCCATGCCGCCTAGCCATGCCACAAACGCCTACAGTAAACAAGCTTGAAGAAGCAACAGCTAGCCACTAGAGTGCCTTAAGCGCGGTTCCTGCACTTATCCTAATAGTAGATGCTTCTGTTTGGGCTGTAAAGGCTAGTGTGTCTGTTGTCTGAGTGACTGAGGTTGCAGATGCTAGAGAGAAAGCCACGAAAAGCAACATAGCCATAAGTGCAGCACGCCGAAGAAAGAGCCTGCGTCCCGCTTAGTTAGGCCTGCCTACTACTGTTATCCGTAGGTCTCGTAATAATGCTATAGCTAATAGAAGGCTAACAGCAAAGAGGACACTGGCTGTAGCTAACATACCCCCTAGGAACTTAGATTAGAGCGTAAGCGTAAAGGCTATTATGCTTACTTAGCTATTAAGAATCCCTATAGTGCTAGAAGAGGAAGTATCTCTAGAGGATAGGATTTGCCGTGCATCTTTACTTATGCTTAATTGGTAAGTTAGCAGGCCTAGCACAGACGTGTAGATGCCTACATATAGTTTAGCAAAGACAATAGTTTAGAAGATAAGAGAACTATATACCAAAATAGCTAAGGCGTACCTCTAAAATAGCAGATATTGCACTATTACTAGACTGTAGTTTTACAATAAAAAGGTTAGCAACTCTAGGCGATAGAGAGATACAGCCAGTTAACAGTAGGGCTATACACATATTAGCGGGAATTGCCTACACACGTAGCTTGTGCAGGTAGTACCGTAGGAGACTAGAGTAGGAATTGGGAGTACGTAGATAGCGAGGCGATAGTTGGTATGTTCTGCAAAGCAAGTGGTCAATATATAAAATTACTATAGAGCTATAATACGTACGAAGGATGCCCATTGCAGTGTTGGAAGAGTATTTGGTTATACGTGTGTACTACGTACGTAACAAGGACGAGGGTACAGCCTTAGCGTTGTAGAGGATAAGGGTACGAGTACTAGGTAGGCTCTATATATCTATTAAGCTTATCTCCCTAGATACGCTCTGCGCATTAGGGCTAGTTAAGATCTATAATAGGCACTACCTCAGTAGATGCGCGCGCTTCCTATTACTAGCTAGTATAAAAAGGGAGTGCCTTAGGAGCCTTCAAACACAGCACCGTAGCAGTATCACGGCGTAGTCTAGATGTAACAAAGACTAGAGAGTACTGCCTTGTGCGGCGAGTGCGTGGCGCAGGATATATATGGCGCGGGTTTAATATCGCGCGCGACTACGGCGGCGTAGCAACATGCTACTTTCTGCTACGCGCCCGCAGCCAAAGCTCCTGCACTATAGTCGCGTCGAAACTATATTTGCATTACTTGGGCGACTTTATACGGCATCTACTGGCTACTAAATACCCATGTCCAGGTGTTATGTGCGCCGCACTGGGCACTACTATGAGCAGACCTAGCCTTAACTAACGTAGATGCTGCAGCATAATAGGATGCTGCAATGTGTAAAGGTGGCAAGGAGAGCGCGCGCGTAGTAACCCTAGATATATGCGGCCTAGCGTAACGAAAGCATGTCTCTGCTTAGCAAGATTCCTTTTTCTTAGATAATATAAAAGGGCAATAAATGCATCTCATGGCATTTTATCCTAGCTACCTTCTATCCTCCTCGGTCCCTATCGCTACTACAAGAGAAGTCTTTTCGTATTTACTTAGACTGTCCTATCCAAGTACACTCTATTCTTCTATCTTGTTGGATTTTCCCTGCATTAAAGATCCTTAAGGCCTAACTAGTAAGCATCCTCTCCACCCTAGTTCTCTCCTTGTAAACCCCTTACTATGCTGATGCAGATTGTAGTATAAAGCATGTGCTCTTACACTCGAGACATCTACGCCTGTGGCCATTCAGGCCATGTATCTTTTCGCGCAGGCTGCGCCTATTACCCAAACTACACTAGAAGAGTTTATATAGATTATTGACTTAGTTATCTGTGACGTTTCAGTATGGAAGCTTGGGCCACCCGTGCGGCCCGTGCACGTGACTCACGTGATCTACAGTATATAACTCCATAGAGTAGCTTCTCAATCAAAACAACGATTGCCTCAACACTCTCTTTTCAACACTCTTTTTTCGACGCTACAGTTATGAGCCCGGTTTGCACCTGCTAAGGCTGCTACTCACCTGCAATCGTTCACTTGCAATCGCTCATTTGCAATCGTTCACAACAATCCTGCGATACCTGCTGTATACGACTTGTGTGACAGCTGCACGACTCCACGATGACGACAGAATCTGATCCTACGATAACGCGTGTCACAGTAGTCCTCAACAAGCCTGAGGACTGGCAGGCATTGATCTTTCTTCGCAAGGATGCCGCGCAGCAGCACGATCTATGGCAGTATTGCAACCCCGACGTCGCTACAGCTGACTTGCCTCTACTGACAGAGCCTGTCGAGCCTATGGCGCACCGATACAAAGTCAACAAGGCGCCTGGTACGATATACACCGACGCCGACCTCGATAACAACGAATTTCGACGCTATTAATTTGCGTACAACTAATACGAGAAGCAACATGCTAGCTATCTTAAATAGAAGTAGGCACTTTAAAATCTAAACATAAATATTAGCAAGATAATCGCTAAGCACTATATCTACTTACTACATAATAAGGACACGCCGCACACGCGGCTTGTCTCCTTTAAGAAGCACCTTACGCTATTAATAGTAGTCTACTAACATAACCTAATTAACAACTATAAGCGCTTATATACCCTACTAAAGTTACATAACTTTAAAAACTAGCTATAATTATAAATTAAAGTTACTAACTAGTACGCTAAAATTAATTTATTTAATATAGAAGGCACGCGCGCACAAGAAGACTTTCTTATAGCTATTAAGGGTATTTACCTTAAATATGCCACGCCTAAGCTAATTAAGCTATTTAAGCATAAAAATAATAACACGTAAATAGCTATACTAGAAGACTACGTTGCTATCTACATAACGTACGTTTAACAAGTCCAACCTAGTTCTTAGAAACTTAATAGTATAGCGGGTAAACTTTAAGCGGCAAAGACATAAGGTAATAATAAGGCTATAAGTTAAGCGCTAAAGAGCATATGTCTTTATAGCGATAATGTCACAGTGGATGAGGGCCTAGTTTCAGCCCTGTTTCAGGACCCCTGCCTACCCCTGCGTCTAGTACTATATAGGCCCCTCCGGGACCCCCAATAAACCTCAGTAGACTCCTCCATTCCTCCCTTACAGATAAACACTAGTATAGCTTATACTACTACCTTAATAAAGACTTTTACTTATAACTAAGTAACTTTTAGGAAGATCCTGCTACGCGTTAGCGTATTAATTAGGCTTTGTAAAATAACCCTCGCCTGCTAGCGCGTATACAGAAGTTAGTTAATAAGATAAACAGGCGTTTCCTAAAGACGACACTAGCCACCGCAACTACCTAACTTAATAATAAATAATTACTAAATAATAGGGCATTAGCCCTTGTAATAGGCTTATATAGTATAGTAAGTAAGGTTTTAGCCGCTCTAGCTAACAACTATAACATAATCCTGCCAGATAAGCTAACTATTACTATAATTAATAATTATTTTATAACTCTCTAAAACTAATAGATCCTTAACCTAGGTTCTAACACCTACGTTATTAATATAACTAATTAGGTAGGCTAGGAGCAGGAGCGCGTTAAGGATACTAGCATAATTATTAAAGTAGGTAAGTACTAATATAAGATTAAGGCCTAAGGCAAGATAACTCTTATAATTAATATACTAATAAGTATAGTACTAACGTTAATTACTTACGTTACTTTAGTACCTAGTTTTATCACAAGCGTTGTGTCCGATTACATGGCCCTTTGCACACGCAAAGGTAGCTGGCGCAACCCTACACAAAGAAACCTTGCCAGCAGTCTGGTTCATCCGCACAATTCCGGGCGGGACAAAGGGTAACTCTCCTTAATCAACGGAAATAGATTAGCGTATTAGTGTAAGACGTAAGGATATAAGAGCCTTACATTCTTACAGAAAAAAAAACAACACTTTATACCACAATTTATCTTAATTAATCACTATCTTTTCATCTTATCAGATTACCCCTCCAATCTGACACGTTGTTAGACTTAGACGTTATCGCAATAATAGTATTTACTTTAACTTAGGTTAAGACGCGCTATATAATAAACACGGCGTTATTACGTACCTAAAATACTATAAGGGCTACTAGCTTATTAACGCAGATTCCTCTTACTGTTTAATAAAATTATCCTTACTTATAATAACAATTTAAACTTATTTATTAGAAGTACTAAAGACCTAAGAGATCTCTCTAACGCTTACCTATAAGGTTTAGGGCTATCTAGGACGCAAGGTCATAGATTACCTAAATAATAATATTAAAGAAGTAATAGTAAAAGGGCCTGCTAATTAAGACTTTTGTCAAATCTGCATAGAATTAAAGCTAATAAAGCAGGTCTTTTACTATACGCTAAAGGACGCTGTTTATCCCTTCTATTAAATCTTAATTAATCTTATCTAACTATAATAATAGGGAGAGTCTTATTATAATAGTAATAAGTAGAGTACTTATGCTATCTATTAATACTTGCGTTAGCACGAAGCAGAGTCCTTTCTAATAAAGTTAAAGGCTTAGCTAGGCTACTAGCTATAGAACACTATATAATAAATCTAGCGTTAGCATAATTATAATATAATTATAATTAAGCTTAACGCTAAGCGTAGTATTATTAACTTTATAAAGTAAGTCTACGCTAACTTAAGTATATACTTTAAACTACGCGCTCTAGATACTCCTGCGTAAAATAAGAGTGCTAAGATCGCTAGTAAGCTAATTATAATAAAGGCCCGCGCCCTACGCCTCTAAGGCAACCTTCTAAAGTAATTAGTAAGCAAGTTAATAAAGATAGTAGTATACCTACTTAATTAAACGCTATCTAAAGTCCTTAATTAGTGCACGCTATATAAGGTTGTCTAGCATAAAAAGTCTATAATAAGTTATTTTTAACTAATTAGTTATCACGTGTACGTTTTTAATAAACATTTACTACGTGGAGCAAAGACAGCCTCGCGCGCCCTAATTGGCCATCTTATAGGCTATAACAGCACTAATATCTTTCGTATTTAGTTACTAATAAAGGATCGAGTTATCCGCACACGAAACGTGGTATTTAATACTTCTACCTTCTATAAAGGCCGCGACGGCTACGCAGATAACTTAGTAATTAAGGAGGTTATTAAGTTACTTAACGTCCCTAAGGCGTACAAGGATAACAATGTATCTATTAAGGAACTTATAACAACACGTTAGCAACGTCTCTACGACGAGGCCAAATTTATAGTAATACTAATACTAACGCCTGCTAGATAATTAACTAAGCTATTAACAGGGTGTGACACTAATAAACTATTAACCTCTTAATATTAATCTACTTTTAATAACTTTATAGATATATTAGCTTCTCTTAATTAGATAGTAAATTATCTTATAGGGCGCTATTACGCTTATAACTTTCGTCTTACGCCTATATAGTAAAACGTTACTAATTAACTAGTTACTAAAATTAAAGGTTATATACCTAACTAACGTAAAAACAACGCTCTACAGCGTTAAGACCTAAGTATTTTATAAAATAACGTAATTATCACAAAGCGCGTTCAAAAACCGACAAACTTAGGTAATCTATAGACTTACGCTATTTAACTAGGAGCTTAAAACGTCGCTAATTACCTACATACCTTTACTATAATAACTATTAATAACAATATAAAGGACAACCTATAAATTTATTAAAACTAGTTACCGCCTGCACTAAAGCATATTAGCTAACTAAAATTATATCTATATAGCGCTAAGTTTATAAAAGCCGTTAAGCGCAAGTATTAAGAGGTCTAAAGTAAAAGTTACTTTTATAAGACCTTAGCAACATATTAAACCGCGCAGGCTAAAGGTGTTAAGGTAATCTTACTTATATAGGTGTTTATATATAAGTTTAATAAGGATAGCTATCTCTATAAGTATAAGACTTAACTTGTCGCACGCGGGGACCTGCAGGAGTAGTTTAATAATACCTACGCTACTACCTTTATAGCCTGCACCTTTTAAGTAATTATCGTAATTACTAACTACTTTAGCTTAGAGCTAAAGTAATATAACGTATCTATCGCTTTTCTTAACTCTATGCTTAATCGAAAGCTATACGCTAAGACTCTAAGTATATTTAAGGAAGTAGATAGTAACCTTCTAGAGGTGCTTTGCGCTATCTATAGCTTAAAGGACGCGCCACTCTTATAGTATAATATATTTAGAGTAGTAGTTAAAATACTAAGACTTAAGCGCGTTAAAGGCTTCTTATGCCTATATATTAATAATTAGCTTATACTATTTATATACGTTAACAATATAGTAATAGCGTATTACCCTTTAAACGCTTATCTACATTAAGACTTTAAAAATAAGCTACAGGATCAATTTAAATTTAAGGTAATAAGAGACCTAGCCTAGTTCCTAGGCGTCTAAGTTGTCCGCGATTACCAGAAAAAGAAGATCTAGCTTATTTAAGATATATATATTAATAAGGTTTATAAGAAGTACGGCATATAGCTAGCAGGTTATAAGAAGCCTAACTTCCCGCTTAACGTTAACTTTCTTAATAAGTCAATTAAGGAGACAGACGTTTAACGTACAAAGCTATATTAGGAGCTTATTAGCTATCTCGCCTACATCACTTGCTAGACGCAGCCCAACGTTACTCGTAGCCACGTTGTCCTTGCTTGCCATCTTACTAATCTAGGGTAATCACATATTGCAGCTATACAACGCGTCTAGCGATACTTACTCGCAACTTAATATTACGCTATTAAAGGCTCCTACAAAGATACTATTATAGAAGTTATCTTTAATAATTAGCGCTACCGTAATTCTTTATTCGTTAGCGCGTTAGACGCCTCATACGCAGATAATATAGAGACACGTTAAAGCTTATAAGGATAATGTTTCTTTCTTTATAGTATAATTATTAACTAGAAGGCAACCGTCCAGCGCACTATTACTAAGTCTACTACTAAATTAAAGTTACTTTTAATCTCCTTTACTAGCTTATAGATAGCAAAGTAGCTTTGCTTCTTTAAAGGTATCTTATTCAACTTAGGCATAACACCTACTATCTACTATAATAATTAATAAATAGTTAGTATTATTAACAAGGACCTTAATTAACTACATACAAAGATTTAACACGTTAATATCTATTAGATGTGAATTCGACAAGAAGCAGAGGCTTAGCAACTTATTATTAAATAGGTCCCTACTAATAAGATAGCTATAAATAGACTTACTAAAGTCCTTTTAAAGACTAAATATTAGGAGTTTATTTAATAGCTCTATCTTATTAATATCGCGTAACGCCTCCAAGGCAGCGTTAATAATAATAATAATTTTATATATCTAGTTACCTAATTAAGCAAGATTTTAGCTTCACCTCTTAATTAACATAAAGCTAAGGGGGTGTATAACGTTTTAGTATGGAAGCTTAGGCCACCCGTGCGGCCCGTGCACGTGACTCACGTGATCTATAGTATATAGCTTCATAGAGTAGCTTCTTAATCAAAACAACGATTGCCTCAACACTCTCTTTTCAACACTCTTTTTTCGACGCTACATTATCGATGCCCCTATTGCGAGAATACCCCTCCCTAGGTAATTATTACATAGACCTCATAGTGCTTATAAAGCTAACACTATTAGGCAAAGGTCGCCTTTATAAGAAGCAGAATTAGTTAGCTAGGTTAGGGTTAATTATAGTCTATTTTATCCTCCTGGTAGGACCTCTACCTCCTTTTAGTTTACGCAAGATATATTCTAGGTGTTTTTACCTAGCTACCTAAGTGCAAGACCTGCGGGCCAAGCACGGGCGGGCTTTGGGTGGATCACGTGCTAGAGTATATATTAACGTACCTCCATCTATTGTCCTTTGTTAAGGATCTGTTTTCCTATATTACTTTAATCTCTACGCTAATTGCTGCCTGCATATAGATACCTTTATAAGATAAGTTATAGCTGCGAAAAATAGTTTAGCACCCATAAGAACCTACTTGCTTATGTCTTACTTAGTATACTTACTTTTACCTATAATACTCCTGTAGCGCCTTCGCTATATGCGAGCTTTGACAGCCCTATCGCTAATAACTAGTTATTATGCTATTAGTCAGAATATGCCAAGACTCTAAGTAACTGTGCCCCGCACAGAATCCTCCTACCCCGCCTTTGCCAAACGAGAATGGTACAATTACTACTAAGAAAAACCAAGAAGGGTGTATAAAGAGGCAAAACCATCTTCTTCTTCTTCTTCTTCTTCTTCTTCTTCTTCTTCTTCTTTCTCTTTACTATTCTATATGCCTGCCCTAACACATGTCTTTGAAGGGGACGCTTACCGGTGGGAGTTCGCCAAGAGGAGAAAAAGCAAGGAGGAGATTGCTAGCGACGAAAACGAGATTGCCAAAGCAACGTTAAAAATTCGCTTATTATACAATGCTGGCACACCTATCTACACTAAAGAGATAATACGCGATGTTGATGAGCAGCTTAAATTACTTACTTCTATACCCCAAGCTAGTAAAAGGTGCCAACAACGTGTTACAGTACAAGGGCTAGATAAGAGCCAGGTTGAGTTTGAAGTCGAGAGCGGCCTTACTCTTCCAGGGGGCTCTACCATTCCTGGGGGCGAGCTAGACCTTGAAATGGTCGTGTATGTTTGTATTCCTTCTTTGTGTCTCTACCAATAATTAATAAAGTAATAGGAGAGAACCATTTATCTCGTACATTCCTATCCAGCGGCTTACATCTATAATAGAAAACCAAATTCCTCGTCTTGCATATTGCAGTCTGCAAATACATCACTATATGGATTGTTGGAATAAGTTTTCCCAGGAGCCTGTGGATCAGAGCTGCAGCCAGCCGTACGAGGAAGTGAATGCATTTTTTCGGAGCATACGGGGTACTTGGGAGGCTAGTGAGGCGTGTCGACAGCTGCGGTCGACTCTTCTCTCTGTCCAGACGCCATACCGCAAGGTGGTTGGGCTAGGCCTAGGCACAATGGGGTATAGCGATGAGGGAAGCCGACGGGCTGCGTACCAACATGCATTGTTGTTAACGCTTCAGGAGGTATTGTGGGAGAAGGAAAAGAAGAGTATAGTGGAGTGTAGTGGGCAGTCCGGTGGAGGTATAATCTATGCACAAGATCCAGGGTATACTCCGGTCGATGAGTTGATACTAGGAGAACACGGGATCACTGTTGTGGGCAACCCGAAGGGATTTCTAGAGGTAGATGACTGGACGGCAGTTGTATCGTGCGCGCCGTCTGTGCCAGTAAAGCAGATTATTGCCGATCTTGCGCAGCCTGGTATTATGATTGTGGATAGGATCTGCGAGGAGGATAGCAAGATTCCAATGTAAGTATAGGTGGTGAATCAGGGTGGAAGATAAGCTAATAGTGTATAGGCTAGATCCTGATTCACCGCGGGTTAGGCAACAAGTTAATAATTCATATAACATGTTTGAGTTTTGTGGAGAGTATGAGCATTTTGGAGAGGCAGTAATGTATGTTAGGCGCCACGGGGTAGGGGAAAAAAGGTGAGGGTAGTAGTAAACCGTAGTGTTCTCCTAGAGCTATACCTAGTACGTTATACTTTACCATTACCTTATACTAGTAAAGCGTTACCTAGATTAGCTTATCGAGTGCCTAGAAAAAATATATCGTGTTTATATATATAGTAAGGGGCTAGATAGTAAGAAGTTCTAAGCTCGTGTACGTTTAACACAACAACATAGCTAAAGGAAGGCATTATAATATAAATATTTAGGGTAGAATAGTAGTTTTTATTATTATCTAGTGCTATAAATAGTCTATAGTAAGTAGTAAGAAGTAATATTATAATAACTAGTAGCCTTTATACTAGCACGCTTTTTTAGCTCTATACTCTAATATGCTAAGTCTTATAGGTATTATATACTCTTTAATAAGTATACTTTATAAATATTATTAAATAGATAGATAGTAAGTAACACGCTAGTAGAGCCAATGGCTAAATTTTACTTATACTTAAATAAGTCCCTAGTAATAATATAGGGTCTATTTCTATACTACTATAGTTAGCTAGATTTACTAGTAGTAGTAACTATGAAGTAAAAGGATAGACTAGCCAGTCTACTATCTTTATAAATAAAGCTAGAAAACGTAGGCTTAATTATACCTAGTAAGGATATATTGTTGCAAAAGGCACCTTGCTAGAGCTTTTTGCGCTAGCTAGGGTTGAGCCGAGCAGCCAAGCAGCCAAGCACGCGATCCCCTAAACCTATAAATAGCTAGTTGTTATAGAGTTTCCTCTTCTTAATAGACTTTATTTTTAAGCTCCCTAATTATTGTAACTGTGCGCTCTAGTTATAAGCCTAGTACCTTTATAACGCTTTATAATATACTTGCTTTATACTAGCTAATACTTATAGTAGTAAACTATTTCTTACTCCTTATTATTCTTACGCTTACGTCTCGATGCTTATACCCTATAATAAAGATAAACTATATAATAACTACTATAAAGCTCTTAGTATATAACTAACTTATAAATTATAACTTATTTCTATTTTAATACGCGTAGCTTAAGTATCACGCGAAGGCTTAAGGGATATAAAGTTATATTAACTTTAAGGCTTCTAAATAGATAAATATATATAACTAGGCTCTAGAGTTACTAGATATAAATACTAAGGACGAGTCTTATATATAATAGCTTAAGCGCTATAAGCTAGAGTTTACTATTTATAGTTAGCTTATAATAAAGCTTTAGGCATTCTAAAACTAGGTCTATACTCTAATTAATTTATAAAGGCTAAAGCTTATAATACTATAATTAAGTAAGTAGTAGACGCTATAGGCGCTAATTAAAGAACTTAAGAATAATCTCTGTCTAAGTAATGATAATTAGAAGGAGCAGGTACGACATACATATAGAGAGGTCACCCTACGCCCACAGAGCAGCAGAACAACAGACATAACTAAATGGCTATCCGAATGGAACCGCGCACACGCCAACGCTGTGCTCCTAGATCTCCTAGAGATAAAGGGTACACTGCTAATAAAGGATTTCCTACGCTCAGTATCACGATACAACTATAAGTAGGCTTAGAGAGAGCTTAATAACCTATCGCGACCAGGCACAGTAGCAACTCTATCTCTAGAAGAATACGCTCGCTGGCTCGCGCAGCTCGGCCAAACAACTAAGCACGCAGGCATGTACGCTACGCTCGGAGGGCGCACTCCTAATACGAGCTACAAGTGCCCATGTAGAGCAAATAGCTAGCATTAATAGAAGCCTATAGAGTGTAACCTCCTTTAGTACGCGCTCTAGGGAGAAGTATTTTATAAGCTTTATAATAAGCCTATAAGTAAGGAGATTAGTGAAATTAAAAGCTAGATTTAAAAGGATTAGTAGAAGGTATTATTAACTAAGCTTAAGTATAAGGGGTAAGTAGTAGACCCTCCTCTAGTCTTTCTAAGGAATATTAAAGTATAAATTATAGTAAGCCTATAGGTAAGTAAGCCTTTACTAGCTAGGCGCTATAATCCTATAGCTACCTATTTTTTTTATTTATATACGTAGGTACTCGCGCGGGTCACGTTATAAGTAAATAGTTACCCTTAAATATTTATTAAAGCTTTATAGTAGAAGTACGTTGCTTTTTTTCTTTTCTACCTTTCTCTTAGAACTATATATAAACTAGCTACTTAGACTAATTATCTAATAAGCTAAGGATCTAAACTAGACGCTTTTTAAGCTCTACACGCAAGTTCGCTACTTTTTATACTTTAAATTATTATTTAACTTATTTTACTACACTTTATAAGCTAGGGGATATATTATAAAAGGTACTTTACTAAAGCTTTCTACGCTAGCTAAAGTTAAGCTAAGTAGCTAAGTAGCTAAGCACGTAATCCTTTAAACTTATAAATAGCTAGTTATTATAGAGCTTCCTCTCCTTAATAGACTTTGTTTTCGAGCTCCCTAATCGTTGTGACTGTGCGCCACATATATAATAGATATAGTCTTATACTTATACCTTTAAGATAAAAAATATAATATATAATAGCCTACCTATCTACCTACCTACCTTTTAGCGAACGCTCGTATTCTAGTCTAATTATTATTTTAGCGTTAATCCGCTCGCTCGTGTTTCTCTTTTGGTAACCTAGCCCCTAATTAGCCCCTACACTAACCTATTATGGCTGACTTCTATCTTCCCATTATCTACTATAACTCTATCGTACCTCTTATCCTCCCTACTTCTATCTTATATCTTTAAACGCTGGAAATCCACTATTATTACTGCTCCCACCGCTGCATAGCATGTACTTAATGTGGATAGTCTACACTAGAAATTTAATAAAAGCTATAGTAGGCAGCCAGCTGCTGACGGTAATTAACCCTAACCTAGGGTAGCCTAAACATGTAGCCCTACATGTCGATAGGACCCTGGTTTTATTAGTGATAGAATATTCGCGCTAGGCTAATTCTTTAATATATATCTAAGAACGTAGCCCGTATATTAAAGATAGTTAACCCCCATGTTAATAGGTTCTTATAGTCTATGTTATGAGGCTCTCACACCTTAGTCCGGTCCGGGTTAGGGCGGTAAGGTATCGTGGTGCTTCACGGATTATTTAGTAGTACAAGTTAATGCGACACTTAGCGCGGCTAGACAATCTAATCTTATAATAAAGTAAGATAACTATTAGTCTATATAGGAAAACGTACTCGCACAGAAGATATGTAAGTTAACTACGAAGAGAGAAACAATATAGGAGAACTGTCACACTATATACCAGTCTGCTTCTTCCTTGTAGTCCCGCCAAGACGTCTTTCTCTGAGGTAGTCCGTGGGACTTCCTGTAGTCCCGTACTTTATGCGGCACTTCTCGCTTATGCGGGACTTTATCACGTGACTGCTGACCTAAGCTGCCCCGCGCCTCGTTGTGTCCCGTTAACTCTGCTACTTCGCCAATAATTACTTTCTTGGCGTAATTGTCTGGCTTCTTTATCCTTATAGGGTTCGTGGTCGTAACAGTCTAATTAACCTAAAATTTAAGCTAAAAATTTAGCCCGTTAAGTTATACGTCCTAGCTAATTTATAGCGCTAAAAATTATATAGTTATAGGCGTTAGGGTTGCGTGTTAGGGTTAGGGTAAATATAATAAGGTAGTAATTAAACACTAGAGATAGCTCTAAAATAAAAACTAATATATAGTATAAGTAAAGACGCGTTAAGTCGCGAAGAATTCCACGCGTTAAAAAGGCTATATAGTGTAATAAGGGCCTATTATTACAACCCACCTATAGTAGTGTTAAGCCTGCCATTATAGTAAAGAGTAGTATTATAAGCGAGTATTTTAAACATTTGCCTGAGCATATATTAGCAATATTTAAAAAATACAGGTATAGGGTTTAGCCTAGCTAGGCAAGTAATTATTTATAATAGATTTATTAAGGTGTTAGCCACACGCGAGCGTAGTTAGTAGTAAATAAACTTAATACTTAGGCTAGTTTACTATAGTATGTAAGCGAGCTAGAGGTGTCTAGTTAAATTATTAAACTTATTAGCTAGTTACTAGTATATATAAATAGATTAATGTGCTAATTAGCTCTAGGCTAGTATTATTAAATTATTTAAAGTTTCTGTATTATAAAGAACTATTAGCGCGATATTTATAGTTAATTACTAGTAGGTAAAAGTAGCTATCTACGTTAATTAGAGAAGTAAAGTATATAGTTACGTATTAGTGATTATTAGCCTAGGGCGCCAGTTCGCAGTATTTTAAGGTCTAATAAACTAAATTCACCCCTAAACCCGTGGACGGCGAGGTCGGGTGGGTAACCGTTGGCAGGAACATAGATAAGGCATGGACTAACCTATAAAAGCGGGCTAAGATAATAATCCAGGATAGCGCGCAAGACGAGGTGAACCCGTAGCTAAAGTAGACTAGGAAGATACTATATTTAGTAGGCATAAAGCGGCCTAAATTACTAGCAAGCGTAAAAGAGCCTAAAGCTAAAGAGAAGCCTATCGCCGCCGCTATATAAGAGGCTATAGATAGGTTAGCGTAGTTTAGCCAGGCGCTTGTTATCCACCGCATAGGGATATTCGTGCGATTAGAAGTAATCTAGATAGAGAAGTACTAAACGCGGTTTACACTATTATAGCTATATATAGATAAAAAGGTAGCTAGCGACTATACTTAGCTATAAAAATAGATATTAATATTTTTTTTAGTAGACGTAGTAAGCGCACACGTGAAAGAGCTCTACGTACTAGTTTACCTAATAATAGCGCGAGGCGTGGGAGGCGTTAGTAAAGGCGGTAAAAGGAGTAGCAGAGGAGGGAGAGGTGGAAGAGAAGAAAGATATAAAAGAGATAAAAAATAAAAATATAGATAAGGCAATAATAGACGACGTAAATAGTGCAGTAGGTGAGATAGAGGCTAAGCAGAAGGTAAAGGAGGGTAGAATTATAAGTAAGCGTAAAGTATTATTAAGTATTAAGAAATTATGTTTAGCGTTTTACATTATATTATTAAGCTAGTCTATTACCCGTAAAGAGTACGATAGCCCATTAGTATGTGTATTAGCTATATTAGGGATAAAAGAGAATAGGTAAAAAGGCGCTAAGTAGTACCTGCCTATTTTATTAGCTATTATTAAGGTTGCCTAGTTTATAGTCGTGCAGCAGGCGATAGAATTATTAAATATACTTATAGGAGATAATATTAATAGTAATAGCGTATATAAGAGTAATAGGGATAGCACCTAGTAATAGGGCTAGCTAAAAGGATATTTATAGCACGTCTAGTAGATAATAGACAGGTTTATAGTGCGCGGTAGCTATAGCCCTATGTAGTAAATATTAGATTTGCGGATGTATGGGCTAAAGATCTATTATAACACGACGTTACGCGGGCATATAAAGTGGGTAGGATAGGACGAGTTATTATATAAAGAGCTCTAGTTTACTATAGCCTAGTTCTATAGTATAGTACACGGATTAGCGAAGGAAAGCTAGTAGTTATTAATAAAAAATTTATTATTTAGTAATAGCCTATTCGCCGAGCCCGTCCCTAGTATCCCGTAGAAGAGTTTACGTAATAATCTAACTAATAAGTAGCCTTGTTGGTATCGAACCTGCACAACGCTCCTACGGCGTTCACAGCCATGTAGCTTGCCTGTGGTTTGTTGCGCTAGTCCTGATCGGGCTAGCAGGGAACAAACCACGCTCGATAAATACTTTTCGCAACAGCCCACCACAAGAAATTAATTAAAAATCACTACTATCCACACCACATTGTTGCAACGAAGTCTTGATTTAACAGCCTATTACCGTATTAACACTAATTAGTAGTTGCTACACCACAGATTGGCAAGATATACTATGTACAGGGAATCTCAGCGCACGTTTCAGGCTAAGTATTCTAATAATAGAAGCGGTTAGCGCATGCCTCCTCCCCTACCAAGGTCCAGGATACAGCATCGCTAGTGCGAAGTACAGGTACGACAAGCTCACCGCTATCCTGTATCAGGATCAGCGGCGCCTCGTATTTAAAGGATCTCTCCGCCTAGATTGTCCCTACTAAGGCTTAGTTCGGAAGGAGATTTGCGTCAACCACGCTAACTCTCGTTAATTACACTAATTATAAGCCTACACCTAAAACGCTATTATAAAATACACCCAAACAAAGAACCGCTCGTGGTACCTAGACAAGATAATCTATAAGGACTAGTACGCTAACTAAGATTTTAACGTTACTAACGCTATCGTTAATGTAGATAAACTTAACACTACGGTTATTAACTAGATAATACAGGTAGAAGAGGATAATATATTTAACCTATTTTTACTACTTAAGTTTAAGGAGTATTTTAAAAACTTCACCCGCAATTTCTTTAATAGTATTAATAAGCGTATTTAAAAAGCACTTAAAGAACTCCTTCCCTAGTAAGGCATCTATATTAAGTAAGGTTATAGTAATAATCTCCCTAACTAATTTGCAGAACTCCTTATATTAACCGCCATCCTAAAATAGCCTTCTAAGTATCTTAAGCTTATAAGGCTTTGCGAAGGCTTTAAGTGCCACTAGATTATAAATAATAAAGAATAACAGTAGTAGTAGCGAGCTCCGCTAGGTAGAGGATTATTATTATTATTATAACCTAGGTTTACGCCTGTACAGAATAACTCTTATTTACTTACTAACCTTGCTAAGTTATACACGCCAGAGCAGAAGTATTTAGGTAATAAATATAATATTTTTAAGATAAAGATTAAGGTGTTTAACGACCTTTGCACTAAAGTTAGAATTAATAAAGATAAGTAGTATAAAATAGCACTCTTTATTATGCTTACTAGCTAAGCGCTTTAGTATTACTATAATTACATTGCTCCCTAGGCGCTTACGCTTACTTATAACGTAATGCTTAACAAACTACGCACGTACTTTAACACTACATAAGCTTACTAGATGTACCTCTAGGAGTGGCATAGCACTACGCTTAAGAGTGTTATAACCGCTAACCCTAACAAAGACCCTATAGAGTGTCTTAAAATAGTTATTAGTAAGATAAATATGCTCTATTAGGCACTATTGCAGGACTAGAGTAAGAGCTATAATTAGTATTTACTTGCGTAATAGCTCCTTAGCACATATTGTAGTATTAAAGTAACTACTATAGCTTGCTTAAAGCTAGCGACTATATTTAAAGGTGTTACTATAGATCTCTGCAATGCAGTTAGCATGTAGTTAAGCTATTATCCTAATAGCTAGTTTCTATCGCGAGATGCAGATAAGCAGTATTACACTAATCGCTACTATATCCGTAATAATTAATAAGCTACAGGATTATTAGATAATAATTACTATAGCTACTACTATTAAGGTTAAGGCGGATCGCGCGGCAATTAATTTAATAATAATAATTATTAGTTAAATTACTTAGGTAATCGCTGTAATAAGACATGCTTTATCTACAAGCAGCCTAAGTGCTAATTAACTTAATACTTAAAGAAGGAGCGCATAGAGCATTACTAACACTATAACTAATACGCTTAAGATAATCCTAATACCTTAAGCTATAAAGTGTTTCTCGCTAGCTATAAAGGCATGGAGCTTAAGGACAGCAACAGTAGCAATAATAATACTAGTAATAATAATATTAAAGCGTATTTTATTAACTAAGTCTACTTAACTACATCTTGCGGCAAGATTAATAGCGACGTTATTATCTCTAGCCTTAATAACGCTACCGCACTTTATATAATTATAGGTAATAATCCTTATATCTTTAGTAAAGTAAATAAAGATACTTAACTCTTCTTATTTAATTCACGCTACGGCGCAGATATCTTTTAAGATATTATGCCTAACACTAGTATAGCTAGTGTCTTAACTACTAGCAAGATATAAGTAAAGGCGCTATAGCTTATCTAGCTATCCGCAGTTATTAATAAGTCTACTATAAGATATTATTAAATCTAATTTAGAGATAATCTAGAGTGTTTTTCCCTTAGCGACGTTAATGTTAGCACGCCGTTTAGTACAATTACCTTTATAATAATACTAACTAACACACTATTTCTGCTCTACTTAAAAGATATAGATTATTATAGTATCTTTTTTAACAACGTTAACAACGTGCTCGTTTAAGGTGGTAAAGAATTCCTAATTGTCCGTAAATAGGGATATCCATGGCTTCTACTTAATAAACAAGAGACTATTATTTACTACTTAACCAAGACTAAGCTGCGCTAGCTTTACCAACGCTTTAGCTATTCTACTACTAGACGACTACACAAGATCCTTGGCAAAGCAGGCTATAAAGACATTAATAAGGATATTATTAATCGCATTAATAAGTACTATTACTAGTGTTAAATCCATAGCAAAGCACCTGGCCGTTTCCGCTTTACTATCTATAATAACATAGACTTTAACTCATGCGTTATTATTAATGTAATGTATATTAATTAGAAACTAGTGCTCCACGCAGTTAATAAGGCCACAGCTTTTTAAGCTACTTAATTTATACTAAATATCTAGGCAAACACTACTTAGGATCTCCTTCGCGCTATATAGATTAACATGTATATTAGTCCTCTTAACGTTATTAAGATAGATGCTAGCAAGAACTTTATTACTAATAAGTTTATTAATAACGCCATGTTACTTGCAATTAAGGTTAAGGAAGTCCTAGTAGAGGCATATTATTTAATTAGCAAGATTAAGCACTATTATGCTCCCATCCGCCGTGCTTATAGGGTAATCTCTATAGACGTTAGACGCATAACCGCTCCCGAACATATCTTGCAGATAGCTGTTAAGGCTATTAATAACACCATAGGTCTAAACGGACTTATCTTAACTCTTCTTGTCTTTAGAGCATATCCTCGCCTATTAAAGAAATTACTACTATTACTATTTATTACCGCCCGCGGCGCTATAGTGCGCAAAGTAATAGCTAAAGTGCGTAAGATTAAGGTAAAGCGCTAAGTTAATAAGGCTCTTGCAACTCGTAATAGTCCTAACATAACTAATATCTTATTATTACCTATCTTAAGCAGCGTTAAGGTCTAGCGGGAGAACTATAGATAGTTTGGCCTATATTAGATAATCGCCCTCCACGTTAATAAGTAATCCGTAGTTATTAAAATTAATAATAAATAAGTTACCTTTTATATTACCGCAGTGCGCCCGTATTATGTAGATAATACGACTATTATTACCCCTCTCGCAGAGGACGAGGACAACAGTGGCTCTAACAATAATTTCACTCTTATTATAGAAGAGGAGTCCGCGCCTAAGCGTAAGCGCGGTAGGCTAAAAAGCTTAAGGAATAAGCCTAAACCTAATAAAGTTATAACTACTATTATTAACCTTAATTAACGTGAGCGTGATAATCTTGTCCTAGCTAAGAAGCTATAAGTAGTTAGCAAGATTATAATACTAGGGTAACTATTTAAAGTATCTATAAAGGTAGAGATTAACGCCTTTATTATACAAGGCGTTTTCTACTTCGAGAAGTATAGTCCTTATTATTATAATAAGGTCCGTATCTTTAAGTTACGCATCGTTAATAAAGTTAAGGGCAAGACTACTAACTACCTATACAAGAAGTCCCGTCTTATTATCTAAGGATACGCTAATAACGAAAAGAAGCTTATCCTAATACAGTCTCTTACCATCCAGCGTGCAAGCCAGCGTGTAATTATCGCTCTAGCACCATTACTATTGAAGCTGGGCATGCACCTCTGGCTCCGTGACATCACTCAGGCCTATACGCAATCGGATGATCCACTCCAGCGTATTATCGTGGCTAACGTACTAGCCTAGCTTAAGGACAGTTATCTAACAAACATAGTTATAATTATTATTAAGCTACTATACGGCATTGCTGAAGCAGGTGCCTATTAGTGGTTAATGTATAATAAACACTACACTAAGACTCTCTATATAGTAATATCTACTTATAATCTATGCCTACTTATTAGTAAGGCTAGTAGCGAGTGCTTTAGCATCGTTAGCATGTAAACTAATAACACGCTTAGTCTATCTAATAAAGCTTTTATAGACCTTAAGGACTAGGAGCTACGTTTTAAGGCTAAGCCTAAGTAGTTTCTCTTACTAGACGCGCAAATTAACTTTAACAGCTATATTATTAAGCTTAATAATAATAATCGCGCTATTACTCTACGCCAGAAGAAGCAAGGTAAAAAGCTAGAAATAGTTAATAATAAGTAATTATATATTTAATAGCACGCTTAAGGTGCTTATATTACGATAATCTATTAACCTAAGGCGAGCTTCGACCTCGCCGCTATATCCTAAGCAAGTAAGCCTATAAAAGAAGAAATTACTAGATTAAATAAGTGTATTATTTAGTAAAAGGAGAATATTACTCGCGGCCTTAACTTTATCCTACTAGACTTAAGTAACTTAAAGCTGTACGCCTTTGTCAACGCATTATTTACTAATAATAAGGATATATTATTATAGATAGGCTTCGTGATTACGCTTAGTAATAAGACTAAAAATAGTAATTATCACTTTAAGTTTACTAGTAATATTATTTACTAGTTATTTATTAAGTGTAAGCGCGTTACTTGTAGCGTCCTTATATTTAAGATCTACGCGATGGCCTATAGAGTCGATAATATAATTATAATTAGCGGTATAATTAATATAATTATATAGTAACTTAACCTCCTTAATGTCCCTATCGTTGTGTGCACTGACTTACGCTCCTTATATAATTACCTTATTAAGCTTAGTACTACTAAGGAGAAGCGTTTTATAATTAATATTATAGCTTTGCGTAAGGCCTATAAGCGTAGTAAGCTTATAGACATCCGCTAGATTAATAGACGTGACAATCTAGCAGACTTAATAACTAAGACTAGCTTTAACTTAGCTATAGAGTATCTTATTAACTATAACTAGCTTAAGCTTCGCGTATAAGGCTAGGTTAATTGTGCTAAAGTTAATACTACGGAGCACGATTACGATAGTAAGAAGTTGTTAGATGTCACGTCTTAATGGATGTCCTGATGATTCGGGGGTTTGAATTGATGTATTAGGTTGTTCTGCCTGTCTACGGGGTTCTCTTGGCAGGTTCTGTGTGTTCTCGGTTAATCCCCGGCCTTTTTCGGGCTACCCCTGATCCTCTGAACTTGATATGCTTTTTATCTGACACACCCCCTCAGCTTGGAGCCGTTCGAGCCATGGCTAAGGTTATTAGACGAGGGTGAGGTTATCAAGCTGGTCTTGAATCTCCTCTAAAGGTGCTTTATTAGCTACCTTTTGATCCTTTACCTCTACCAGTCCTAGTTGCTTTAGGAAGTTCTGCCACTAATTTACTAGGAGTGCTTTAGTTAAGCCGTCTGTAATTATCTTTGCGGATTTAGTGTATTCTACCTTTATCCTTCCCCTGGTTACTTCCTGTCAGAGCTAGTAGTTATGTATATTAACGTGTTAAAGCTTCGTATGCAGCTTCGAGATCTCTTACGTTACTAGTTAAATAGTTTGCTAGTTGTTACATTAGATTATAATAGTAGGGCTAGGTAGCTTAACTTTTAGTTCCTCTATTAATCTTAATGTAAAGATGGCTTCCTTTACGACTTGCGCCAGAGCAAGGAGCTCAGCTTCTGTAGTTAACGTAGTAATAGTGTCTTGTTTGCTTACACGCCATGTAATAAGGCTATTAAATAGCTTAATAGCGTAGCCTTGCGAGCTCTTACGGTCTAGAGTGTTGTTCGTAAATAAGGCATCACTTGCTACCTGCAAGGATTTACCTCCTTTAAGTTAAAGTGTCTTCTACTTTATTTTGTTAAGGTATAGCAGGGCTCGGTCAGCCGTATAATAATATTCTGGACCAGGATTTAACAAGAATCTCGCCAGCCTTAAGGTTGCGAATGTAATATCCGGTCGGGTACTAATAGCTGTATATAGGAGTGATCCGATCTTACGTTAGTATTTATTAATCTCTATAAGCGAAGCCAGCCCTTCTCTCGGCTTAAGCTCCCCTATGCCCATTAGGGTGTCATGTCGGATTATTTGGTCATCAACTAGCTGGTTGATTTTGTCACAGTATGCGGCCTGGGAGAGTTAAATAAGTTAGTTCTATCAATCTCTAATTACTTTAATTCCTAGGAACTATAGTAGGTCTTCTCTGCCTATTATTAAGTATTTCTTCCTAAGTTGTTCTACGACTTGCTAAGCTTGGCCGGCTTTATCTTAGTGGTGCGCAATAATGATGTTGTCTACATAGAAGAAGATAATAATACTATCCTTAATTATATAGCATGGCTTATGGGGCACGGTCTAGAAACCGAACTTAATAAGCGTAGCTGTGAACTCTTTTTACCAAAGAAGTGGTAAGATTTGTAGTCCGTAGAGTGCCTTCTAGACTTTAAGGACAGTACTGGGTTTTTGATATCCAGGCGGCATGCGTATGTAGACTTCTCGATCTAGTGATGCGTGTACAAACGCGTTAGTAACATTATATTATATAAATTTAAGGTTATATTTAGCAGTAATTGCTATAAGTAAGTAAAAGGATCTTCCGGCCAATGTTGCTGCGTAGGTGTCCTGGGAGGTTATATTACGTTATTAGTCTCCTCTAACTACTAGTCGCGCTTTGCACTTGATAAACTGGTAATGTTTATTAAACTTATATATATACACCCACATGCAGTCTAGGATTTGTTGGCCTATTACCTTTACTATCTTGTACGGTACTTCTATCCAGGATTAAGTGATTCTGTAACTGTCTAGATGCGATTGCTGCGCTTCCCGGAATAATTCTCCTATTAGATGTTAGTCAAGGTCCGTTTTACAAGTGGGTGGCGGAGGTAACTATAATCGGTGAATCTTAACGCCCTTCGCTAGTAGTCTTTTTATCTGGGCTTTGTTAATCGTGTTCCCGTTGTGTTTTCCGACCCTTCCTGCTTTCGTTCCTGCCATGAAAGCTGCTGCCTAGGGGACTGTCTTAGATAAAATGATCTCGGGTAGGTTTATATTTTCCCCTGTTATTAGCTGTGCTAGCAGAGCTGCAGGTAGTAGAGTTAAAGATAGTGTTAGGTAGTGATCTCTAATCTTCCTTCCTCGATAGTAGCCCGGTGGGTCTACTTCGTCCTCTGTGGGTAATTCGTTTTCTGCGACATCGTCTTTGTAGAATGATTTGGTTTCTAGTTAGTGCACCGGTGGTGGTAGCTTAATTATCTTAATATGTATAGCTATCTCGGCCAGCGTATTGTGCATAACGTTGTCTATTAGATCCTCTATCTTCCTGTTAAAGATTATATTTTTATCGAATACGACGTCTCGCGTGCTGATGACCTTGGCCAGCGTTAGTATCTATATTTGGTAAATGTTTGATGACCGGTATCTAATAAGGTATCCGATCCATGCTTTAGGGTCGAGTCGTTGTAGTCTCGATTTTCCACGATAGGTATTATCTATTATAGCGAATGCTTTGCATCCGTACGCCTTTAGGTGGGCTAAGTTTGGTTTCTTAATAGACGTAACGATTCTATTAGCTAGTAATACTCGTGTGAAGAATATCTTATATAGTGTTTTCTAGTTGTTCGTGTAGTTTAGCGTTTAATTATATAGATACACTCTAGCTCTTGTGATTTTAGGCCAGAGTTCCTATGGAAGGTTTGCGTCCAGACGCATTACGCGAGATTTTTCTTTATTCACGCTCCCTAAGCGTTTAGCGCCGCCATTTTAAGCTTACATGTCTAGTGCTAAAGGCTCAATAATCATGCCTAGGCTTTTTAGCCACCGCTCGACTTCGGGTTTGACTGTAGTGATCTCATTGTCTGTTTTAATAACTTTTGGAGTGATATCATATTAGTTCTTAAGAAATCCGAAGAAGATTGTTAATGTCTTAATAATTAACCTTACCGTTTGGTTATCCGTGAAGTAAAAGTCCCATTAGAGACCGGAATATCTGTCCGTAACAAGCATCTGGCTCTTCTCTTTGTTGAACAATAGTGATTCGTAGGTGTGGAAATTAATAGAAAGCCTTTCTGCGGGTTCTTGCTTATTAATCCTAGGTGCGTGGCTTATCTGCCTTCGTATCTTTGCTCTTCCACATGAGTTGCACTCTACTATTATAATTCCCTTAACGCGCACCCCCTTAGCTCGCTACACTAGGTGCTTAATTGCGGCGGGTCCTGGATGACCAAGCCTTTTATGCCATAGGAGGGCTAATGCTCTTTAAAGTCGTCGTTACGTTTAAGAATTATAGGAATGCGTATAGTGCGCTGCATAGTGCACGGGTTAGTATTCTAATACCTATTGTCTATGAATTTTGGTGAGCTCTCCAATAGTTATTCTATTTAGTTACTTTAAGGTAGTAGGCTCTAATTAGGTATCCTACTAAAATCCCTTCTGCCTTAGCACTTAGAAGGAGACTAGGTTACATAGCATATCTAGGCATATTGCTACGTTATGTAGTACTAGTCTTTCAGCTCCTTATTTGTGTTTTAGGTTTAAGATAACAGTTCCGTATCTTTTTACCTAGATTTAAGTGTCGCCTGCCCATATAAAGTCGCCTTGTGTAGGTGGCCGATAGTTCTGAATCTAGTTAGGGTCGTTCGTGATGTGGCACGTCGAGCCCGAGTTAAGGATAAAAGAACGCCGAAGAGGATAGTCAAATTAGTCCATAGTAAAGGTCGCAGAATAGGTGGCTTGCACCTTTAAAATCTGTCTTCTATTTAGTTACTAATTAGTAATCTCTAGAGTTAGGGTATAGGAATTCTTAAAGGATAGAGTCTTAGTTCTAGGTCTGCTTTAAGCTCTTAGTAGACTTTGAAAATCGGCATCGTGCTCTTGTTTCAGAGCAACGTATTTAGCTATTCTTAGGTTTGGCTTCCACTATTCTGGTGCTTTGTCCGGGTAGAGATAGAAGCATTCCCTAATAGGGTGTCTTATATCGCAGGCCAGGTACTTAGCGGTTTTGTTAGTGCCTGCTCTAGTAGGTTTACCACGATTAGCGTTTGCTTTAGCAGAGTTACCACTACCTCGTTAAGGGTTTAAAGAGCTTGAAGGTGCACGATCATTATCCTTTATAGCTGTACGTTAATGTCGGGGTCTACCCTGTTTTGTACCCCGAGAGTTTCCCATTTCTATATGTTAGGGATCCCCTTGCATGCTCTGGGTAGCTTGGCTGCTTTTAGCAAGATAAGATAAGTCTTTCGTTGCAAACGCTGCCTTTTAGCTTCTATTTTGCGTTATTAGATAATTTAGCATTATATATTCTCGGAAACGTCCTATTATGTCCTTTCGGTCCATGCCAGGTAGGTCCTTTCTATTTGATTGGAAGGTTGCAGCCTATACTAGAGCTATCTTGTTTACTACTAACATAAAGTCTATAGCTACAGGATTAAATTGTGTGGTATCGGATACGTTTAGTGTCTTGGCCTCTGTTGTGGCATAATTATATTTAGTAAGCTATATGTCCTAGTTATTTACTGTGCGTGGAGGCTTTAACAAGCTGTGGTATCGCTGTCGCGCTTGCTCTTGTTTAAACTTAGAGGTAACTTTTACTTTTACTTTTAGCTTTGTGATCTATTCTTTAATAGTAGTATCTAGGAGACAGCAAGTGCGTTGTAAATGCAGTGCTACTAATAACTAGATAAATACTACGATTTGCTGTAAACTTGCGACTTTGGTCTTATACTTTATGTACTGCATCTTGTATTTCTCTATCCGGAGTTTATAGAGGTCTAAATCCTCTTTGTAGCTCTTTAGTCCAGCGGACGAAAGTTCGGATAGTCTTAATAGTAAGACGCCGTCTAGAAGGGTTACGGCTGGCGTATAGTCTGCCGTCTTAGGTAGCTCGGGCTCAAATGGCTCCGTGAGTAGGGTAATCGCTGAATCGGGGTCGACTTGCGCCTATATATTGTATGCGACGCAGCGGGCTTATAGTTAGTTAAGCTAGCTATAGTATTTAGTGTTATCGCGAAGAATAATCGTTCTGTTAGTTTAATTTAGGTTTTAGGTTGCCATTTTTGCTCTTGTTAAGGCAGTAAGACTCTTAATTGTTAGATGTTACGTCTTAATGGATGTCCTGATGATTCGGGGGTTTGAATTAATGTATTGGGTTGTTCTGCCTGTCTACGGGGTTCCCTCGGCAGGTTCTGTGTGTTCTTGGTTAATCCCCGGCCTTTTTCGGGCTACCCCTGATCCTCCGAACTTGATATGCTTTTTATCTGACAGAAGTAGTAAGTCTATAATAGCAGCGGGATAGGCACTAAGAGGGCGCGCACTAGCGCTAACCTAGTTAAGAAACTAGTAACTATTATAAATCGTGTTTTTATTATAGATCTGAGCGTTCTGGGCTGAACTGGCCACATATAGCATAAAAGAAAAGATAGCTAGTGTTGGTATCGAACCTGCACAACGCTCCTACGGCGTTTACAGCCATGTAGCTTGCCTATGGTTTGTTGCGCTAGTCCTGATCGGGCTAGCAGGGAACAAACCACGCTCGATAAATACTTCTCGCAACAGCCCACCACAAGAAATCAATCAAAAATCACTACTATCCACACCACATCGTTGCAACGAAGTCTTGATTCAACAGCCTATTGCCGTATCAACAAGCCTAAGTAGAATTTTTTAAAAGACTAGCGCACCCGCATGCCTATAGATAAAAAGTAATAATTATATAAGTAGGTTAATTAAAATGCCTAAATTAGGGACTAGTTTATAAAGCTAGGCACCCGCTCGGGCGTTAACTAGTAAGAGGTTAGGTAGTATATAGACTAGGTAATTATATTTAGGGAGAAGTAAATTGCGTTAATATATATTATAAGTAGATAGCTAGCTAAAGGGCCCGAGATAATAAGTATCTAGCATAGTAATATGGTTAAATAGGCTTACCGTAATATATTTATTAATAATACCAAGATAGTATTTATAATAAGATACTATAAAGGGTATACTATTAGTAGTAATATTAAGATTATCTACTAGTATTTACCGTGCGAGGTAGGCGAGTTAGTAGTATATTATATATAGCTAGTGTTACTATTCTAGCAGTGAATAGAGGCGATAGTGTAGGAAAAGAAGGTAATTTTATTATATATATAACTAGCTAACCTTAACGGGCGCAAGTAGATAATAGACTAGTTATAAAAGATATTAAAACGCGAGACTAACGTTAAATTAGGCTAGCTATTAATAATTACTGCGTACCGTAAGATTGCTATCGGCATTAGTTAACGGTTTTTACGCAAGGTTATGGCATTTTAGCTAAAAGAAGAAGACAAAAGCAAGACATAAAATAAAGAGAATATAATAGGGTTAGTAGCGAATTTATAGGCCAGGCACACGGCGCACGTGGCAGGTATAGTATATACACGAGGTATTATAAAGCAGGCCAGAGCTATAGTAAATAGTTAATAGTAGTTTTAAATATTAAGCACGGACTAGTATTAGTTTTTAGGGTTTCTACTTAATAGTAGTAAGGAGGATAGGTGCAGGAAGCAGAAAAGGACACTATTTAAGAGTAAAATAAATAAGACTAGGATTAATTAGTAGGGAAGGTTAAGAAAGATAGACACTGCTAAGTAGTTATAAAGAATAGTAGGTAAGATAGTAACGTTTTAAAGCGTATAGCAAGAGGCAACATAATACGGCAGTATAAGTAGCTAGGAATATTATATATAGCGTAAAAGAGCTGGCGCCCGCCCAACGCAACTATAGTAGTATTAGTAACGCCTAAGTTAGTGGTCACGCAGGGGTTTACCACCTTTATAAACTATTTAAGAGTAATATAATAGTTAAACTAGATTATAATTAACAAGTGCCTAATCACTATAACTAGACTAACTAGGGGGTAATTAGTAGCGAAAGCGGTGTCGCGCGGTCGTGCATAATTAACCCTACGCCTATTTTAAATAGAGAAAGGGGGTGTTAAGATCCATCAAGATTTAACATAACGCGGGACAGGGCATGGACACTTATTCGTGCGACTAGCCAAGATTCCTGACTTAGCCACGAGTTACGTAATTAGTTACGCGTCCTAGAAATATCGGACGTCCCAGAAGTATCTTGGCACATGAGACTTTGGGACTCTTAGAATTATTAGGATCCATAGGACGAGTTATGTATATTAGAACGCGATAGTAGCCTTCTACTATTATATTTAACCTGTTTACTAATCTATTATTTAGATTTAACTTAGGCTTTCTTATTAATTTAATTATACTATATATAGTTTTAATACTAACGTCCTATTAATATGCGTAGGCTATCAATACTACTTTACTTATATTACTAATACTCTTGCCCAAGAACTAACCTTACCCCTTTAGGACTAGCTACCCTTAAGGGCTTAACATCTTAAACATCCTAAATATAGGTGTTAACGATACCTTTTTCACTAACACGATAAATACTAAAATAAATACTCTTAAAGGAGTAAGTATTATAATAGGCGACGCCCAGTTGTTGCCTCGGATCCTTAACCCTCGGTTATGCGAACCCTAGATATATAAGTTCGACGCCTAAAGCTTAACTTTAGACTCTTTATTAAATTTATAAGTATTCTTTTAGTACCTTTAGCTCCTTAAGCACCTAGCCCCTTATATTAAATTTAATTACTTTTACCTGTCAGGGGATAAGTAAATTTTAAATATAACTATAGACTAAAGCTATAAAGTAGCACATAAAGTTAAAGGGCTTACGTAGATAAATACTATAAAGGCGACGCCTAGACCTGTAAGGAGATAGAACCCTCCTTAGTAAGTAATTAAAAAAGAGTCCTAACAGATACTTAACGCTAGTAAGACTATTTTTGCTAAATAAAGAAGTTATAGAAATAAGAATAAGACTTTTTACTAAAGGTCTATGTCTTAGCGCGAATAATTATACGCAGTAAGTTATTAGCTTATAAAAAAGTAATAGCTAAGGAAATAAAAAAATAGCCTCCCTATTTATAACTAAACTTTAGGTATTAGGAGTTAATAAGAATAAAATATAATAATTCTTAAGCGAGATTAAAGAACTTATTAACCTCTAAAATACTTTTTAAACTCTACTATAAAGAGTAAGAGGACTAATTAAAATAATAATAAAAGAGTGCTAAGAATCCCTAATAACATAATAATACTCTTAAGAGATAGGAGGTACAAATTAGCTATTAAAAGTAGACTAACGAATAGAGCTACTAAAAAGATTCATAGTAGAGCTTATTTAAACTAAGAAAGAAGCCGCTGTCTTAAGATTCTTAACTTAGCCTACTTTAATAGTAAATAATAGGATTACCGCTACTTTAGGACAGTAATATAATATAAGCTCTTAAAGGATAGGGACTGCCTTAGAAATATACCTAAATATATTATTAGTTAATTAACAGGACGTGTAGCGACGGTGGAAATTACATATCTAGACTACTACCTAGGATACACTAAAGCTAACCTCTAAAAGCTACTAAACTATAACTTTTATAACTACCTAAAGGAAGAAATCGCATGTAACTACTTACTTATAATATGATAAGGGAACTAAAAGCTTTATAATTTTAATTTTAATTTTAATAACTACGCTTTAGAAGCTAAGGAGTATAGTTAGGAAATTTTAAAGGACTTATACCTTTAGAGCCTCCGCAAGAACTTATAGGACTAAATAATTATAGTAAATATAAATAATAATTAGGACTTATAAGGGATTTAGAAGAAAGTTAATAAGATTAAAGAAAACCTCTTCAAAAATATATTATAGCTACTAAAGTTTTCTGCTAAGAACGGAGAGCAAGACGAAATAGATTAGGAACCTACCTAAGCTAACCTTAGAAGGATGTCTAGTCAATAAAGCCAAAATAGAAGACACTAAGCGACGGATAGAGCTATAAGACACAGGTCTAGTAACACCTAAAAATAAGCCACGTAGGTGTTACGCGAGGTAATAGAAACCCGTAAGAAGAATAGTTCCTATTTTTATTATAGAGGTATAGGACACCGCGTAAAGTAGTATAGTCTTTTACTTATAATAAAGCTAGCATAAGTTCGCGCCACTATACCTGCTACTAAGAAATTTTTTAATAAAGAGTTTAATATAGCTTTTACTAATTTAGAAAACTAGATCCTTTTATTAACAGTTGCCGCTAGGAGGCAAAAGTAGGAAAAGGGCAAAAGATAAGTTTTAATAACTTTTAAAGGCTATAGCTAAACTTAACACTAGTAATAATACACTTATTAATAATATTGTGTTTACATCGACAATAATTAATTTAGGTTATTTAACCTTTAGATATATATTAAAAAATCTTATAACGCAAGCCTATCTATAGCGTAAGAACCTACCCTATCTATAAGAAGTTATTAGTATTAGAGGCATATAACTCTTTGTACGCGAAGTAGTCTAATTAGAAATAAATATTAATAGCTATATGTCTCACCCAACGACGGGTCGTACGATCTAATCCTTAGCCTAACTTAAATAAAGAAGAATAGGATTAAACTAGCCCTAGCAAAGAAATTAATCTAGATTAAAAGTTTAGATACCTGTATCTGTAACTAAAAAGGTAAAAAACTATTAATAAAGCTTTAAGGAGTATTAGCTATAGCCTTTAAGTCGGGCACCCTAGTTTCCGACACCCTATAGTTTCCGACAGCCCCGCAACCTCGCCCCCCACCATGCACCACGACCGAATATTAACTTTAAATAACTTAATTCTTCGCTAATTTTAAAAATATTTTTTGCACTATTTTCGCTGCCTTTAAATAGCTAGATATATAGAAGAAGATGTCTAGAATGCGCTCGCAGACCTTAAATTTAGGGTCGCTTTAGCTACTGCTACTACCTAATATAGGGTCCTACGCAACACTCTTCGCGGCCGCTTTAATAGTGCCTAACCCTATTAGTACGCTCACGATAGTAAATAATAGCTTATAACTATTTAAGAAGAGCTTCTAGAGAAATAGATTCTCTAGTAAGAGGCCCTTAGTTATGCGCCAACGCACGCGCAAGTACAGGCTATTATAATTACTATTCTTAAGTAATAGGGTGACTATAAGAACCTAGGGAAGAAGTGGACTAGTCACTTTATATAACGCCACCTAGCTATTAAGTTAAAGTTAGGTTGCCGGACTAGCTAGGAACGCGTAAATAAGGCTACTCCAGAAAATATTAGGCACTTGTTTAACCTGTACGAAACGGTGAGCTGGATTCCCCCCCAGCGCAGGTATAATGCCGACGAGGGCGGTATTATAGAGGGCTAGGGCATTAATAGGCTTGTTATAGGCTCCTCGCAGGAGAGCCTAAACGTCGTACTAGTTAAGATAATAAATGCCTGCATTTAGATCTCTATAGTAGAGTGTATCTCTGCGCTTGGCGTCGCTCTAGACCCCCTTATTATCTTTAAGGCTAAGAGCATCCAGGAGCAGTGGTTTAAGAAGGAGTTTTTGGCTCAGAACCCAGGCTAGCATGTTACCTTTTCGCAAAATGGATGGACGAGTAATGACATCGCTATCGAGTGGCTAGAAAAGGTGTTTTTGCTATAGACTAAGCCTGATGATCCCTCCGAGGCACGGTTACTTATCGTCGATGGCTATAGCAGTTATACTTTAGACAAATTTATAACTATATGTTACTTAAATAATATCTACTTACTCTTTTTCCCTGCTTATACTTCACATCTACTCTAGCCTTTAGATTTGGGCTGTTTCTTAAGTTTAAAGGCGGCGTATCGGCGCTTTGTCGGCGAATATACGGCTTGGATAGATAAAACAAAGCTTGGGAAGGCCAAGTTTCTTGAATTTTATATAAAAGTACGTAAAATTAGCCTTCGAGAGCAGTGCATCCGATCTAGGTGGAAGGCAATAGGCTTATACCCTAAGAGCGTAAGGAAGCCCTTAGGTTCTCGCTGGGTAGTAGTGCGCGAACGGCCGTCAACACCACCCCCTTCTACTATGGATATTAGGACGCCAAAACGCGGTAGCGATGTTATAAAGCTGTTTTCTAGAAAGAACTTCTTACTAACTACACGATGATGCGTTCGGCTTACTACCACAGCGTTTAACTATACCTTAATAATAGTTACTATATAAGACTATGAGATTGCTTCCTTGCGTAAGCAGGTGGAGCAAGCTAACCCGCTAAAACGCCGCAAAGTCGTAACTAATCTAAAAGATCTCTTCGTAAGTCTTGTAGAAGTTCTCTCTTAAACTAATCGAGAGCCTACTTAACGTGTTCGCAAGGTGAGAAGCGTAGAGTAAGGGGTTGTTATTGTGGAGGAAGAGAGTAGCTCTAAGGAGGAAGCAGAGCAATTATTAGTATAACGTTTAGTATAGAATTAACAACTAACACAACGGTATCTTAATCGTGATTTAAGTGTAGATAAAGAAAGCGATTAAAATCCTTTAAATACGATTTTTTTAATGCTTTTTTAAAATTATTTGATGAAGCTGTGAGCATATTCGCAACGTAGAGTGGTGGCAGCGGCGAAATTTGGCGGGGTGTCGGAAAATGGGGGGTGTCGGAAACTAGGGTGCCCGACTTATAGCCCTAGATTAGTGTAATTGACGCCTAAGAGATATGGCTAAGGTATTTTCTATATTAATAAAAATATATAAAAGGCGTTAACCCGCAAGCTAAAGGTAAACCTATAAAAGTTACTACTTAAAGCTTTTAAGGACTTATAGCGTATCTTTTATAGGAAACAAGCTGACAAGCTCCCCCTACACTAAGGACCTAGAGTAGATCTTTTTATCCCTCTTAGGGAAAAAGATAGCGAGACCCTAGAGATCCCCTATAGCCCTCTATTTAATATGTCTCGCGAGGAGTTGCTCTTCCTTTAAAAAGAGCTTACTAAATAATTAAATAAAGCTTTATTTAGGTAAGTAAGTCTAGCGTCGCCGCCTTAGTATTATTTACTAAGAAAACTAGCGGAGGACTACGCTTTTACGTTAATTATTAAGCCCTGAACGCTATTTTAAAGAAGGGCTAGTACCCTTTACTATTAATTAATAAGATCCTTTAGCTCTTCGCAAAGGCTAAATAGTTTAGTAAACTTAATATAATTTAAGACTTTTATAAGCTTTAAATAATATAAGGCGAGTAATAGAAGACAGCGTTTAGAATTTAATTTAGTGTTTATAAGTAACTAGTAGTTCCTTATCGCCTAGCTAACGCGCTAAGTATATTTAGTAGTATATTATTTAGGTACTAAGGGAGTACCTTAATAACTACTACTTAGCGTATATAAATAATGTTCTTATCTTCTCTAGTAATAGCTAAAAAGATTACAAAGAGAAAGTACGTATTATAATCTAAAAGTTAGGGGCTACAGGACTACAGTTAGATATTAAGAAATCTAAGTTCTACATTAAAAAGACTAAGTACATTAAATTTATTATAAAACTTAATAAGGACGTAAGCATAGACCTAGATAAAGACTAAATAATTTAAAAATAAAAGCTACTAACTTTAGTCAAAAAAGTCTAGGGCTTTAAAAGCTTCGCCAACTTTTATTAAAAATTTATATAAGATTTCTTTAGTATAGTAAGCCCCTTTATAAAGTGTACTAGTAAAGGAGTAAAATTTATTTAGGGATAAAAGTAATAGCACGCATTTAACTTTCTAAAAATAGCGTTTTATATAGACCCTACGCTAGCCCACTTTAACTCTAAATAAGAATTAGTACTAAAAGTAGACGCCTTTAGCTAGTTAACTAAAGGATACTTCTCCTAGTATAATAATAATAAGATTCTGTGCCTAGTAGCTTACTTCTTAGCAAAGAATAGCCTGGCAGAATATAACTACGCTATCTATAATAAAGAGATACCTATAGTTATTAAATACGTAAATAAATAATACTATATATATTAGGTAGTAAAGCACCTTACGGTCTACACTAATTATAAGAACTTTACGTATTTCGCTACTAAACGAAGGTTAGACAAACGATACATTTAGTAGGTAAACACAGGTAGTTATATTAATATAACGTTTATATATAGACTAGGATTAGTAAGCTTTCGGGTAAACGCCCTCTTCTAAAGGCACTAAGACCTACTAAAAGGTAGTAGAGATAATAAATTAAAATTAAGGCACTTTACGCTTTTTTAAAAAACTATTAAAAAAATAACTTAAAGTCCTTCGTCCCCTAAACACCTACTACTATAAAGGAACCTAACTATATTAAAATAGATAAGAACCTAGTGCTCGCTTACATAACATGTTCTAAACTATCTATATTAATCCTTTAAAGAGGCGATAGCCCTACTAAGCGACGCGAACTAGACTTTAACACTATATAGTAAGAGGTAGAACGTGATAAAGACAGTGCGTATAGTAAAATAAAGGCCTATATTAAGAATGAACTTAGGAAGTTTAAACCTAGGCAGAAGTTATCTATTAGTATCTTAGAATATAGTATAGATAACTAAAGGTACCTAGGCTACAGGTTAAGATAATAGGTATTAAAATTAAACCTTTTATAAATAAAGCTAATAGTGGTCGCGCATAGTTCCCTAGCTTTAAGATATTTAAGATAAGAAAATACTTATAAAAATTTTACTTAAGACTACTTCTTCTTAGGGATATCTAAGTAAGGCAGTACATTAAGAACTATAATATTTATAGAAGAACTAAACTATAGAGAGATGTAAAATAGGGCCTGCTAAAGCCTTTACTACTACCTAAATATGGATAGAAGGATATTACGATAGACTTTATTACTACCCTACCTAAGAGTAATAGCTTTACGAATATTATAATAATGATAAATAGACTTAGTAAGAACCCTTAGTTTATTAGTCTTTTAAATTTTAATATACCTACGATCACGATAGCGTTTCTTTAATACTAAGTAGTAGACTACTTCTTTCCCTCCTCTATTATATCAGACCGCGGAGAACAATTTATAAGCAAATTTTAAACTATACTCTGTAAATAAGTAGGTATTAACTAAAGATTATTTATAGTAAAACACCTAGAGATAGACAGGTAGATAGAATAAATAAACTCTATCCTTAAAGCCTACCTCTAGGCGTACTATAACTAATAATAGAATAATTAGATAAAGTAGCTTCTTATAGCTTAGATAGCTATTAAAGGGCAAGAGGCTATTTTAATAAGAGTTAGCCTATTTTTCCTATTCTATAGCTAGAACGTTAAACTAGTTAAGAACTTTAGGACACGGAGATTAGCCTTAAAGCTTAGAACTAACGTAAAGAAGGCCACGAAGGTAATAATAAAAAAGTTTAAAAAAGTTTATAACTTTACCTTGGTAAAAATAATAATAACCTAATAATAATAAGAGCGCCTGGCGAACTGTTAATATAAAGACACTCTAATATTAAAGAAAGGAGATAAGGTGTAGCTAAAGTATAAAAACTACTTCTAAAACTAACGTCTAAGAAAGAAGCTTAACTAGAAGTAAAAAAAGTTTACTATAAAGAAGGTAATAAACTCTTATATAGTAAAACTAGATATCCCGCCGAACATGCACCTAAGGTTCTACGTAGATAGGCTAAAGTTAGCCTTATTAAACTCTCTCCCTAGCTAAACCACTAATAACGCCTAGCCCGAAGTAATTATAATAAAAGAGATGGAGGTGAAGTATAGTATAATTAATATATATAAAGAACGCTAGTCCCGTAAAAGTAAAAAAGTAGAATACCTAGTATAGTAAGAAAACTACTCTTAAAGAACTTAGGAACCTTATAGGAACTTTAACTAAGCTACTATATTAAACTATTAGAAAACGTTTACTAAGCTATATTAAAATTATAATAGAAAACTCTCAATAAGATTCTATCGCGATATCCCCTAAATTAGCTTTTATTAAAGCCTAAAGGAGGCTCTACGATGCCTGACTCGCCAAGTTAAAAAACCTAGCTAGATAAAGGTATCTAAGATAAGGGTAGGAACAACATTATTAAAGGATAAAATTAAGTATTAAGAAAAAAAGTTAAGAAGGAATTTTAAAAAAGTAACTTAAAAAATCTTTAAAACTACTAAAAATAATAAGGGAACTAAATAATTTCCGTAATAATAAGAGATAACCCTTATAAAAGAAATAAGCCTTAAAAGTAAACTAAAGTAAGAAGGAGAAAGGAACTAAGTAAAAAAACTATTTTTAGCTACTAAAGACATAGTAAAACCCTTTTTAATAATATTTAGGTCTACTTCTCCGCCCTCTAATATACTACTAAGATTAAAAAAGCTATTATCCTCCTTACTTAGGCGCTTTTTAATTATTATAACCTAAAGCCGCTAGCGCAAGCCCTAGTAGTCTTAAGTAGGTATATTAGCTCCCGTAAGGATATTATCTATTATTTAGAGACTATCTATTACGATGCCCTTATCCACTACCACGAACTTGCTAGAAAGCTATATAATATTAGTTTTAAAAGATAGCTTTATTATTTAAAAGGAACTTATAAAAGGGTTTTTATACTATTAATAGAATACTTTAAAGTTAGTAGCATAAATTTAAAGAAAGTTAAAAGTCTTTTTAACTATAATAGCAATACGCTCTAAGAGCTAAATAGACTTAAAAAAAGTAATAAGGCCTAAAGTAGTAGTAGTCTTACTTTTAAAAGAGGTATAGTAATTATTAATAATAACCTTAGAAGTAGAATAGAACGCGTTAAAATTAATAAAAAAGGCTTTTTATTTTTAGCTACTCTTAAAAACTTTGTTTACAAGGTAGCCCGCACTAATAACTATAATATTAGTAAACTTTTTATAGCTAAATTTGTTAAGGGCAGGCTAAATTTAGGTAAGGGAAGAAGTTAGTAGAGTACACCCTAAAGTTATTTAAAATAAGTTAGACTAAAGCATATTTGTCTAGTATAGCTAGTAAGCTTATAGGTATAGTACTCCTTGCGGGACACTCTCTTGCCCGTTAGCACCTACTAATAAACGTATTTATAGGTAATATAATTAATATACTAGCTCTTAATTATCGCGCGTAGTAAGACTAGACCCTAAGAGCTAAACTTATTAAGTTAGCAAGTGCGCACACCTAGGCTAATAAAAACTAAGAAAAAGGGTAGAAGAGTAAAGAGGCAAGTTAGCAAGTAGGAAGAAGTCGAAAAAGTATAAAAAAGGGTCTAGAACTTCGCAAGCTTTAGAAGGACTAAACTACTTAGTAAGCTAGCTAAAAAGGATTATACTAGCGTTAGAAATAATAGCTTTATTTTAAAAAAGCTTAGTCTTTTTAAGATAGTAGCTAAGTAACTATAACAGGAATAGGCTTTCCTTTATTTTATTATTAAAATTAGTAGCACGCCTCTAACGCTTAAAAGTTTTTATTACGTGGCTATTACGCGAAGGGCTAGCTATTTTATTAAAATATAAAGAGGAATTAGATCGCGAAGTTAAAAGAGACTAGGCTAAAAGTAAGACTTTATAGCGCATAAAGTTAAGCTAAGAAAAGAAAGAGCATAAAAGAGTAAGGCCTAAAAGCGAAGCGAGAAGTAATTTTATATATATAATAATAAGTAAACGCACTAGCGCGAATACACTACTATAATAATTACTTATAGTAAGGATATAAAATTAGACACGCGAGAATAGAACTAGTAAGAGGTTTATAATAGTAAGAAGATTATAAGTAGATCATAAAATAACTATAAAGCTATATAAGTAAGATAAGACATAGAGATTTTTCTTTACCCTTAATAGAGGGAAGGGAGGTATATAATAAGCTACGCCTAGTTATTACCTTAGATTCTTAACCCTTAGTTATGCAAACCCTAGATATATAAGTTCGACGCCTAAAGCTTAACTTCGGACTCTTTATTAAATTTATAAGTATTCTTCTGGCACCTTTGGCTCCTTGAGCACCTAGCCTCTTGCAAGCATTACCGTAGCTAGTAAAAAAATAAAGAGCTTTTATAAAACGTCTAACTTCTACTATAGTAAACTTAATTATACAAAGCTATAGATCTTGTAACTTAACCTGTACTTTCACGAAACAAAGAAAGAATAAGAAGATATAGATAAGACTATATTTACTTTTATCTATATAAAGGGAGACGCCTTTAAGTGGATTTATTCTTACGTTAATTAATACCTGGCAGGAGTTAATGTAGAAGGCAACGCTATATAGTGTAAAGAGAAATATCTCTCTAATAGCTCCTAAAGCCCGATAAGTAAGGCGCTTAGCTTATTAGCCTATATAAAATTCGTTGCCTTTACGATAGGTGTCAGATTTGATAGCGTTCTGTCACTTTGAGATAATGCAATGATGAGAATTGATGGTTGTGATGATTTATTGATGATGTTCGTGTTCTGTCTGTGTCTGGAATGCAGATGTGTGCGAGGCTCCAAATAAGTGCCGCTGCAGCGCTAGCCCTATTTAGAATAGTACAAAAGAGAGAGTGCTCCAGCCTCATATCCACAACAGATAGAGGCCATATAATCGGACAATAGGCAACTTAGGCAACGCGTACTAGTCTAAAGAAAAAATAATCTTTTACCTACATAATTAGCCTATCTACCTTAACCTGTTCTATATTATGGCACGGGAAATAGTAGCTAAAGTTAAGTAAATACTATAAGAACAGCTACTCTAAGTAGAAAAGGTAGTTAACTATTTCTCTATTAAGCTAAAGTAGCTTATTAACAACCTTATATTTACCCGACAAGGCGAGTCTTTTGTTAAGCACTATAGTAATAGCCTTAAAAATAAGCTTAAATAAATACTAAACTAGGTAGAGCAGAATAAGCAGGGTAATAGGCTATAAATAGTAAGTAATAACTAAAATACGCACTAAGTTTATTACTATTTATGCCTAGTTAAATAATTTTTAGCGCTACTTATAGTTTACGTATACGTTACCTTAGGGTAGCTAGGTAAAGAATTAGAAATTACGTTAATATAGTTTAGAAACAGGGTACTGCAGGATTATAATATCTTTATGATTAATAGAGACGTTATAATAATAGCCCGCTACTATAAGTTACAATTATAATAAGATAAGCTAAAGATCGTCCCGCGTTTCCTACTAGTACGCCTTAGGCAGATTATAGATATCTAGTTAGTCTACCTATAACTATTTTAAGAGTATCTTAACGTGTAGATGCTCGGTAGCAGTTTTAGCAACTATATATAAATAGATAACTAAGGGCTATAGGGCACTAATTAACTAACGTAAGCCTTTAAATAAGAGATAGGTAAAAGACTTAGTGTTTCGGTAAATACGCTAGATTATTAATATGCTATAGTTAGAATTAGGTAGGTGGTGGTCGGCGAGTCTTTTAGTAAGGGCTACTAGAATAAGGTAAGAGAAGTTAAAAAGGTAGAGGTAAGTAATAATAATAATAAAAAGGACCTTCTCGAGCTCTAAAACGCGTAGATAATAGTAGTAGGTACTAATACCTATAGCGTACTAATTAATATTATTAAGTATCTAAGTAACTACTCTATTAAAGTATTTAGGCTATTAAGTATAATATAGCACCGCTTCTTAGGGCTAAACGGGACGCAGGGGGTGTGTCAAGAAGCCTAAATTATTAATAGGAACGTAAATAGGAGAAGGAAAAGATAGTAATAAGATAAAAAGGAAGAAGAGGATCGCGACCGCATAGTTACTATTTTTAAAAGGCAAGTACTAGTCCGTGGAGAGAGAAATAGGGCCATCTATAAGGCAATATAGTAAGTGCTAGGTTAAAAGAATGTTAGTTTCCGCTTAGTAGAGTAAGAATAAGTCCTATATACCGTACTAAATAAATAGACACCTCTCGTCGTCGTGCTCTTAATAGGTAAAGGTAAGAGCTTGCTATTTAGCGTGCTAGCTTATATAAAATATAACGTAGTAACCTTAATTGTTATCCTATATTAAGCCCTAATTAAGGACCTAGTAGCACAGGTGCGGAAATATAGTATTAACTATATTAAATAAAAGTAAAGTAAATATAATTTAGTTTTAGTAATTATTGCCAGTGCTAATGTCGCTAGCGAGACGATTAGTAATAGAAACTTTTTTAGCTGCGTAAACATGCTAAATAGTAAGGGACTACTACGCTAGGTAGTAGTAAACAAATACCACTTTATCTTTGCTTTAAGTAACTAGAGGCTAAAGCTAGCATTACTCAAGAATCTTTAATTACTATTATATCTAATTATGCTTCTAATAGCGACGCTACTACTAGTATAAAAAGGGGAGCTATTAGCAAGCATCCTACTCTTATATATAATATATATCCAAGTAAGTATAGTGCGGCTAAATACGCGCTACTACGTATCGTAGTATAAGCGTGGTAAGACGCAGGAGAAAGCGCTAATAATATACTAATAATAGTAATAGTAGCTAGGGATATATTAGAAAGGTGTAGTGTACTATTATAGTAAGTAGTAGTATAAGGACATAGCTAAGGCGCTTAACTATACCTTTTACCACGCTAGCGACGTGGACTAGGTAAAGTAACTTGCTAACTAGGTTTATAATAGTAGGCTTATTATCGCTACGTTAGCACTAGGTACAGGCGTTAACTTCTTAAAAATTATATATATACTACACGTTAGCATGCCCTAAAGCATAGTTAATTTTACGTAAAAGAGTAGGCGCGATAGTGCCGCGGAGCAAAAAGGCACCCCGCGACGCCCACGCTCACCCCGGTCTCGCTTAGCGCATCCTTTTCTCAACTTGCTCTAGCTCCCTCTGATGCGGTTACCGCGAAAAGTTGGACATCAGCAGGATCAGCAGCATCGGCAGTATCAGCAGCATCAGCAGCATCAGCAGTATCAGCAGTATCAGCAGCACCAGCAGCATATAACATTATCTAGATTTCTGTAGGCATCACTTAGTGCATTGGTCCAGTTATAGGAGTTTAGCCGCGATGAGGGACAGACTTTCCGCAATCGAGTAAAGTATAGTGTGGCTCATGAAACAAACGAAGTGAAATACTTACTTGCCTCGCACTGTAACTTAGGTCTGCTTCATCTTCTTAATTCATTTACCCTGACCTCTCCAATGGGATATGCAGGTTACCACTACTACGGTCCACCGATCTACGGCTAATCTACCGTCTACTCGCCCCACACGCCAACCGGAGGTTGGCCCTGCGCAGCCTAACGTAACTTTATAGCCTAACGTAACTTTTTATCGCGGATTTTTCTATTTTCTTAATAAGTAACCTATAACTATACCTAAATATTATAGCAAGAGCTATAAAATTAAGTAGCGTATTTCTAATTATCTCTTTAGTTTTTCTAGCTTAAAAATATCTAATTTTGCTACTATAGCACGCGAATAGAGCGTGCCTATTTTATAACTTTAAGCGCGCGCTAGAGGCTAGATTAGCTACTATAACTATAGTAATATAAATCTATAACTCTTAAAGACCTAGGATAAAGCGCTAAAGTTATATATACGTCGCTGTAATACTATTAGCATGCCATGCCTTACGCTATAGTTAAAAGGTCCTACTTAATATATCCTTAATCGCGTGCACCCTAATTGCAAAGCTCCTTTATATAGTAAGGACTAGCTATTGCGATAGCTATTAAAAAATCTAAACTACTATCGCATGAAGCAGAAGTCGTAGTATATTAATTATATAGTAATAGTAATATTTAAAGCTTATAGCTATTATTTTATTAAGCTTAAAAAGGTAATATACACCTACGACGTCACCCAATTAGACACCTATAATATAGACGAAACCGGCTTCCGCATAGGCGTTAGTAGTAATTAATAATTGAAGTCTACGCTGTCAAAAGACTGGATCAATTTCGATTCTCTATACAAAGTTACGTTGGGCTGCGAAGTTACGTTAGGCTGCGAAGTTACGTTGGGCTGCGAAGTTACGTTGGGCTGCGAAGTTACGTTGGGCTGCGAAGTTACGTTGGGCTGCGCAGGGCCAACCTCCGGTTGGCGTGTGGGGCGAGTACCGCTACTTGCACGACATTTTAGCTTCATTGTGGCCTATCCCCCGCAGGGCCTGAATCTGCCGTACACGGGCCACATGTAAGTGGCCAATCGGATGAACCCTCCGACTCTGCATGAAAACTAAATAATATAAGCTTATAGGGCAAATTTGTATAGAGATTACATTCTTAGAGGTTTTAATATAGAATTACTTAATACTTAAGCTTATTTTCGTGTTAACTTGCTTAATCGTTCAGTAACGTTGTAGGTACTCTTGCCAGCACTTAGAGCGTATTTCTAGCCTATATAAAGGCAACTTATAGATAGAGTAGCTAAATAACGTCCTTAGAGTACGTCTGTTGCCTAAAGTTGTCTTAAGAGGCATTTTTAAAGGCGCTAAGCTGTTACTCTTACGCCTAGTTATAGCATAAATAGCACAAGTCTTTGCCTCTATAAATAGCTTAATAGACTTATGGGCGCTCACCTTAATAACGATAATGTTATTAACTCTTACCCGCTTCTTTAACCCGTGGTAAAGGCTAGTACCACGCTTAAAGAGCTACTCTATAAGCTTATATAGGAACTTCTTGTGGCCTGATTGTTTAGTATAGTGTTAGGTTCCATCCAGGATAGCTGGTCCTAAATGGGCTAAGGTTGGTTCTCGGGCAGGAGTACTGGTAGGACGGGAAAGGGTTGTAGTGATAGCTTGCGCCTGTCACTAAGGGCGTTAGTATCAAAGGTGTGTACAGCACAATCAAATTAACAAGATTACTTATTCAGATCCAAACAATAGATTGATAAACAGGTTAAACACAAATGCCTTAAGGGTATTTGTGTAGGTTTATATACAAGAAGGGTAAACCTTACCGTCTATCTCTCTTTCTACCGTCCCTAGATTCCGATAGATGGTCGCGCCGTCCGTGGATGGTACACCTTCCACAATCTTGGCAGGATGGTATGTCTTGGCTGGATGGTACATCACGTGACCTCGGTTACGCGACCCCGCCGAGTGTCACTTCCACTGAGGCCCGTTGGTCCTCCGCGTTCCATACATGTTCAGATCCTAACATATAGACGGCGGAGGAGTACGAGGAGAGTCTATACGCGTTATTAAGGCTTAAATTAAGTAGAAAGTAAAGTAGAGGTTGCTAAGTACGATACTTAACCTGCTACGTAGAGTAATAGCTTTTGCACTAATTAAATTAATTAATATTACTTTTATAGCGATTATAGTTGTTAATTATTATAAGAATTCCGAGAAACTTTATAGCGTAATTACTAAAGGCCTCCTTAAAGACGTTTTTGTTATTTTAGGCTAGCTTTAAGTATTAACGTAGCTTAACAATGTGTTACGTTGCTAGGTAGCAATTATTATTAGTTAATAGAGTACGACTCCATGCTAAGACTTATTAAGAATAACATTAGTACTCACGCTTAGCGACTATACTTATAAAAAGCACGACTTAACTATCTTTCTAAGCTATCTTTAGTACTTTCTTTAACGCTAAGAGCGCCTAGTATATCTCTCTCTACCTTATCTTGCTCGAAAACTGCGTCTTTATACGTATAAGATTGCTATTAAAGCGCTCCTTTAATAGCTTTTTACTAGCTAACCTACTATTATTTATCTTAACTTCTGCCTTAGCCGTTATTTCAAAAAGCTTCTCTATCGAAGTTTTAGTCGTCCTAACTATCCTAGCATAGCCTACGCCTTTAGATCTTAAGTATTTAAGTATAGGGATGGTGTTAAAGAGATTATTATCCTAAATAATATAGAGATTTAGCGGAAAGCGTCGCTGCTTAGCAGCGTTAATAGCAAGTATAAGACTAATAGGGACTAACTTAGTAGGCGTAAAGGACGCAGAAGCTTTATCTACAGGACTTAGTAAGTTAATAGGCTCTTAGCTAGTACCTCTAGCATAAAATAACTAGTTTATTAGGTATCTATTGTTAGCTAAACACCAGATTTTAAAGTCCTCTAGTATTAGCTTTATCTTAATTATTACGACCTTGCTAGCGTGGCTAGTAAATCTTGTAATTATCTTGTTAACGTAAAGGTGCTTGCTAGGCTTCTAATACTTAAAGCTGCGCTCACGCAGAGTCTCCGACAACTCCAACACGCGTCCGAATGGTGAAGAGAACTTCTGCTCAACCTCAGCGCAATAGAGATATCTGTCGAGCTGCTCCCATCGCTTTTGCGGCATGTACTAACCTATCTTGTGCGTAGGCGCGTTCACATGGCCCGGCTGCCAATACTCCTTCAGTGACGGTTCGCGATGGACTCCCATATAGACTATGATTGCAAAGTACGTGTACAACTCTGCCGGTGACGTCGGTTTCCAGTCTCTACAATATTCCTGCGAGGGCGCTTGCCGGAGCAACTTAGCGTGGCGATTTGTATAGTGGGCGATACTATCGAGGACGTCGACGTTAAAAAACAACTCGAATAGGGAAATAGGATCCCCCGTGATACCTTCAGGTATCTCTGCCTCACTAAAAATACGTGGGTTATTGATCTTAAGCGGTTGCTAGTCGGGTGGCGGATCCTTTAGCAGATTAGGCAAAACACTAGCTTTTTTTAAGTACTTTGTGTACCTAACGAAGTTGGCATTATTGCTTAGCGTTAAGGCACCTTTAGGCATAGTTGTAGATAGTAGAGCTTCTAAAAAAGGTTTATTTTAGCTAATAATTAACGATTTTTGGGAACTGCTGACATTACGATGTAAGGTTTGGAGGTTTCGAACGCTTTCATCTAATTGGCCATTCATATGTGGCCCGTGTACGGCAGATTCAGGCCCTGCGGGGGATAATAGTCGCCTTGTTCTGGGGCCGCATTAGAGCCCTTGATGTAAATCTCTTTACGCCACTTACCGTAGCTTCGCAGTTGGCGCGCCGCGTCACTGAACGCGCCACCCCAACATGATCGCTCGGCCAGCAACATGAGGCTACTGAGCCACCCACAATTAATATTATCACAAGATTTTCTAGAGTTAAGGTCTCTAAGGCATATAGAGAATTACTAGCTACTTAAATTATTAATATCTCTTTAGTATTCTAATTATTTAGCTACTGCGCGGCTTTAAGATATATATAATAAATAAGGCCTTATTAATATCTATAGCCTTAGGCTAAGTCTATTTTTTCTTAATAGCTTATTAAGATGTTTTAAAATATTCTTACTACCTAATTTAAATATTTTAATACGTTTTTAAATTTAACTTTATATCTTACAGGCTTATTACTTAAAGCTTTACTTAGTAGCCTTATTAGCCTTCTACTTTACGCGTGTATCTTTAGTGGCTACTTAAGTAATACGCCTTTCCTAGAGTAACCTTATTTTAAGCTACTAGTTAGCTTAACGGACTTTTACTTACTTACTTTTTTAAAGCTATAGTTACTTCGCTTTAGTATTTTTTTATGTTACTAATTACGTGCCCGCTATACGCTATAGGGTAATTAAAAAATAGCTTAACTATAATACTTATCTAGCTAATTAAGAGGTAGAGGCCTGTCTTGCTTTAAGCGTTTTTTCTATATTGCTAGAGCCTCTCGTAGATCTTTATTTTCATGCTCTAAGAGTTGCTTTTGTATAGAAATTAAGTATATAGTTCGACTTAGCTTCTTAGCCTTATTACCACTCCCTATATTAATAATAGCCTTTAGTAGCCGGTTAATCTTGTTAAGCCCTAAGGGGTGGCTAGTCCTAAAGGGGTAAAGGTTAGTTCTTAGGTAAGAGTATTAATAATATAGGTAAGGGGTATTAATAGCTTACGCGTATTAATAGGGCGTTAGTATTAAAGGCGTGTATAGCATAATTAAATTAATAAGCGAGCCTGAGTTAAATCCAAACGATAGGTTAGTAAACAGGTTAAACTTAATAGTAGAAGACTACTATCGCATTCCTATATACATGACTTGTCCCATGAATCTATATATGGTATGCTATTAATAGCTTCTATTTCATTCTAATAAGTACTATGAGCGTTATCTAGTAGTTTAATATAAAGAGCTTGTCTCTATCGCTAATAATTGTCTTTACAATACTATAGTGTTATATAAGTTAATCTAGGATAAGAAATACAAGTTCCTTTACTATAGTTATCTTTTAGTACAGTAGTAATTTCACGTATTTAGTAAATTAGTATACAATTACTGATACAGCATTATAGCTCGTTTCTGTCGCTAGATCTTTTAACTTGAGTAGTTTAATTATAAAGTCTATTATAATGTCTTCCTATAGTGCTATAGGTATCTAGATTACTTATATTTCTCCGTACTTAAGATAAGTAGCGTGCTTATTTTTCTAGCAGTCTACGCACTTATAGATATATTTTATTACTAGTTCTTTAATATTCTTAAAGGTGTAGTTTTGTTAGACAGGTTCTATTATTTTCTTAATACCTAGGTATCTATATATAAGATTATTATAATATTACCGTATAATCTTGCCCTACTATCATTTAGGTACTTTTTGTATTGCGATAAGAATCTTATTCAGTTCTACTATTAGTTTTAGTAATCTATTAAGGTTCTTTTATAGTATTATAAAATATATTTTTAGTTTATCTCTTATAAGGTCGTGGTATTAACTAAGTGTGCCTGTACGTCTATTTTCCATTCTTAGTATAAAGATAATTTTAAATTTAATTTATTTAAGTAACTCTAACTATCTTACTTATTATAGTGTAAGTTTCTTAGTAGTTGTAAAGCGTATAAGATTCCTATAATTTATAAAAATCTTAAGTGTTAAATAACTAAGAATATAAAAGCTTTTAATATTTAATACTTTAATAATAGCGTAGAGTTTTTTATTGTGTACGTCGTACCGTGTCTCTGCTCCTGTAAACTTTCGTGAGTAGTTTGTAATTGGGTGCTATTTACCATCTATCTCTTATTTTGCGTATACGCCTATCGCGAGGTCGCTTGCGTTTGTTTCGATTCATGAAGGTTCTCTATCCTTAAAGTGAATAAGTATGTGTGGCATAATGCATGCTGTTTTTAAGAGTACGAATAATATTCTAATTTATACGAAGAGTACGTCCTTTTCTATAATGTCTTTTAAGGGTAGTGTGACTTTTGCGTAGTCCTTAATAAACTATTAATTAAATTTATAGAATTCTAAGAATTCTAAGATATTTTTAGCTATTTTTAGTTTATGCGAATTTTTAATATGTTTAATTTTATTTCGTATAACTTTAATCCCTTTCGTACTAATTACGTATCCTAGAAATTTAAGTTTATTTATATGCTATGAATGTTTTTATGGCTTAATCTATAAATATGCTTTATTTATTACTTTTAATACTATCTATACGTGTGGTATGTAATCTAATTCGTTTTCTGAATAGATAAGTATATTATTTATATATATAATAACAACGATATCTAGATAGTTACGTAGTACAGTATTAATAAGTGCTTAGAAGTTTGCCAGTGCATTCGTGAGTCTTAAAGGCATAACTATGTATTGATAGAGTTAGTAGCGTGATCTAAACGCTTTCTTCTATTTATTACCTTTTCTAATTTATATAAAATAGTATCTATCTTATAAATTTATTATTATAAAGATCTTTGCTCTTACGAATTAGTCTTAAAGTTTGAATATGTTTAGTGATAGGTATCTATTTTTAATTATTATATTATAGTATTAATTTTGTAGTAATTAATATATAACCGTGGAGTTCTATCCTTCTTTATAAAAAATATAAAGGGTCAAGCTACTAATAATTTTAATAGTTATATAGCCTTTCTTAAGGTTTATTTTAATAAATTTCTATTCTTATTAGAGTTCTTTTCTAGATTTCGCGTATAGTAGTCTACAGGATGGCGTTTTTTTCCTTTTCTAGGTTTATTAATAGATCTTAAGATTAATATTCTAGAAGGTTTCCTTTTCCTTTGCTTTTAGTAAACATATGCATCCATGCGTGATAGAATTCTAGAATTCTATAGAGTATGCTGTCTTCCATCTTCTTGCGCTCTATAACCTAGTGGTTCTTATTAGCATCTACTAAAGTAATGTTATGTTTATTAGCTTCTAGTTGCAAGACTATATTATTAATATCTCTTTTATTTGCTATTAAGTTCTATTAATGCGTAGGTTTTATTTATAATATATAATTATAGCGCTTTAAACATAGCGTCTTCTAAATTTAATTAATTTCTAAATTATGCTTCCTTAACTAGGATAGTTTCAATATTATATTGTGATTAGCTTTCTTAAGAACGTCTAGGGTAATTATGTCTTAGTATTTATAAATATTAAGTATTATCTAGTACTTAAATTTAATTATTGCTATGCCTAGCATTAGTTATTTATTTATAATATAAATAGTATAAGGTATGGCCTTTTTGTGTTCTTAGATTTCTGCTCTCGTAAGCGCTTTTCTTAATATATAACTCTCCTATACTCTTAAATCTAGCACGGCCTTTATTTATGTTTATTTACGCTATACTAGTAACTAAATTAATCCTTTTTTATTTATAGTATTTATCTCTCTAAAGGCGCCATTCCTCTTCAGCCTAGGTTTAAAAAAGATATTCTATCTTTAACTATTCGAGTTAGCTTGGGGTAACTCTCCTTTATTTTATCTTAGGGCTATTACTAAGCCGTTACGCGAGATGTTTTACTATTAACTCTATTTATATTAATTTATAGGATTACTACTCCCTTTAGTATATATTTATATTTATTTATATTCGTCTGCTCTGCGTGCTTCTTATAGTTAGTGTGTAAATATACTTACTATATGTTTGCTACGCATTCTTTATTAACTAATAGTAATAAGGCTTAGTTAGTAGCTTAGTTTAATTACAAAAAGTACTATTACTTTCATTTATCCTACAGGTGGACATCGCTTTAAGTAATAAGATAATTAAACTATTCCTAGCGGCATCGCTATTATAGGTTTAAAAAGTATCTATATTCCTTACTTTAGTAATAAAAAGTGCAAAAGTCTATTCTACACAATGTCCACTTAAGGAATACGTGTAACGGATTATAGTAGTCTAGATCATACTATAATTTGTATTTTAGGTTCTCAACAAGGTACATCCTCTTAGGTTCTTAGTTCTAGTACTCATAATTGGCCTATTAGCGGTCTTTAGAGCTAACTAAAAGATTTTATTTTAGATTATATATAATTATATGCTTTTCTATAGCATTATAAATAAGGTCTATATCTCGTAATTAATGTTCTTTTAAGAAGTTAAAGATATTTACTATTGTAGTCTTAGTCTTTGTTTGTCTATTAGGGTGTAGTGTAGGAGGTCTATTAATTTATTTAACCTTTTCTACGTCTAAACCTTCTTTAGCATCCTTATATAGGCGTAAGTTAGGCAAGTCTAATCGCTCTAAGTTATTATTAAGTTACTTCTTAATAAAGGATATTACCTACTGTTCTTTATTAATTACGTTATTGTCTGCATTATTAACGAATAGTAAATTTAATTATCTAATAACTTTATTCTTACATCTGTAGTTCCCAATAATATAACTGTTAAGATCCGTTAAGATCTAACATGACGCGGGACGGGGCATGAACACTTATCCATACGACCAGCCAAGATTCCTAACTTAGCCACGAGTCACATGATTAAGTCACGCGTCCCAGAAATATTAGGCGTCCTAAAAGTATCTTAGCGCATGGGATTTTAGTACTCCCAGGACTCTTAAGATTTATCGGATAAGTTATATATATAGGAACGCGATAGTAGTCTTCTACTATTATATTTAACTTGTTTACTAATTTATTATTTAGATTTAACTTAGGCTCTCTTATTAATTTAATTATACTATGTATAATTTTAATACTAACGCCCTATTCATACGCGCAAGCTATTAATACCCCTTATTTATATTATTAGTACTTTTACTTAAGAACTAACCTATACCCCTTTAAGACTAGCTACCTATTAGGGCTTAATGTCTTAAACACCCTTAATATAAGTGTTAATAATACCTTTTTCACCAATACGATAAGTACACGGATAAATACTCTTAAAGGAGTAAGCATTACTATAGCTAAAGAAAAAATAAAAAGCTTTTATAAAAAGCCTAACTTCTTTTATAGTAAACATAATTATACGGAACTATAGATCTTGCAACTTAATCTGTACTTTATAAAATAAAGTAAGAATAGAAAGATATAGACAAGACTATATTTACTTTTACTTATGTAAAGGAAAATGTCTTTAAGTGGATTTATCCTTACTTTAATTAATATCTAGCCAGAGCCAATATAGAAGACGACGCTATAGATAAAATTATAAAATATTAAAAACCTTTTCTACTTAGATTAAATAATACTTTAGAATTACTAATTAGAAAGCTATCGTTAAACAAAACATCTAGTAACTTATATAAACTTGTTTAGTAGCTAAATATAAATATAAATTCCGTAAGAAAACTTACTAAGTTATATAAAATAATAATAATCTTTTAACTATATTTTATAAAAGACTGAAATAACACGTGCGTAAGGAACTATTGCGTAGTAAAGTAAAAACTAATACCTTATAAGAACTTGTAGTAGAAGTAACGCAAATTAATAATAAATAGTATAAACTACAATAAGACCTACGCTAGAACTAAAATAGAAAAGGCTATAACCTATCTGCAATGAAAGATAACTATTATAACTTTAAATAATAATAATAATAGTAGAAAAACTAAGCTAACTATAGTTACTAACCAATAGAAGGAATCCAGTACCACCAATTTAACGTAATAGAGAAAACGATAGGAAAGGTAAAAGGCTTTTACAAGTCTAAACAAGGACGTACCCTAGATGGAACCTACAAACAAGGGACCAGGACACGACTTTGCTACACATGTGGCAAATCGGACCATATTGCCAGGAACTGCAGATCTAAGAACAAGGTCACTAGGCAGTTAAACGTACTAACTATTAATAACGAAAAGACGACTCACAAAGAATAGTAGGTAGTAAGTACTATTAAACAAATTAAAATCTATAATAAAGATTTAGAACAATTAAGGTTACCTAACTTACGACTCTACGAGGATATATATAAAGGTTTAGATAAGAAAAAGAAAAAGCTGTTACCTTAAACTCTTATACCCTACTTTAGCTAGAGCAAACTAGTTGCTAGTAAAATAATAAATATTTTTAACCTCTTACAAGAATACTAACTAAGGGAAGGAGAATTTGATTTTATAGTAATAAATAATAAGATAAAAATTACAAAGTAGCACTTTACTATGCTTACTAACCTAATCTAGTTAGTAAGGTAGTACGTATATGGGCAGACTACTGCTATATACACGAAAACTTTAAGAAGAAGTACCTAAATAAAAACCTAAACTATAAACTATAGTACGACCTAAACCACCGCAATCTTATGCACGAAACTATATAATAGACCCTTAATAAAGAAGACTAATATACTATATATTACTAAGGTAAAGCATATAGCTACCTTCCCTAAATATACTAATAATACTAATAGGAGTAGTTTAACTACCTTATCGCCCGTTATAAATATTTATCTTTAAGATAAACGCGAAATGCAATACTCTTTATACTTTAACTAAATACTAAACTAAGCGCTATTACTATTAGTTAATAAAAAATACGCGTTAGATATATAGCAAACGTGTCTATACCTTAATTATACAATACATAGGGATTAAAAGAAATGGTATAGATTTAATTATATACTAAAGGGAACCATAATACTTAGGATTAAATTAGTAATAAGGAATAAAGATAGTGAAGCTTCCCTAGAAGAGGATTAGTAATAGCCTTAAGAGAAGAAAGAGAAAGGATACCTTAAGCCTATAGAGCTAATAATAAAGGAGATATCCCTTTTAGAGCTAGGCTTAGATAAGAAAACGCCTTTAAAGAAATAAATACTACTAATAGTTAAGTATTAATTAAACCACTAGTATATCTTAAAAGAATATAAATAAAAGCCATGCTAGACTTAGGAGCACAGGACAGCTATATATTAAAAAAAGCACTTAATAGAGCAGGACTTTATGAGCGTAAGAAGGCTTACCCTATGCTATTTATATTATAAACAGGTAACTAATACCCTGTAAAGTAATAATTAAATACGGGGTTAAAACCACCCTTATAATCTCTAGATACTAAGAACTAATTATCCTTAATATTATTAAAGAAGCTAATTACGATATAATTTTAAACCTATCCTAGTTAAGGAAGTATAACCCTATAATTAACTAAGAAAAAAAAGAACTATTTTTTAAGTACTATAACTATATATTATAAGAAAACTCTACGTATTAATAGAATATAATAGTAAATAAAAGAGCTATTAATAATATAGTCTCGCGATGGATAGTTGAAAAACGGAAAATACCCTTAGCAGACGCTGGCAGGAACCACCAGGTCCCAGAACGCAAGAAGATGGAAGACAGCACAAACCATGAAATTCTAGAATGCTACCAGGCATGGAATTATATGTTTATAGAGAGAGAAGGAAAAGCAAACTTTCCGGAACATTAACCCTAGAATCACGCGATTGACCTAGAAGAAGGGAAGACGCCACCCTTTAGACTACTATATAGTAAATCTAGAAAAGAGCTTTAGCAAGAAAAAGAATTTATTAATATAAATCTTATAAAAGGATATATTAGATCTTTAAAGTTACTAGCGGCAGGCCCTTTTATATTTATACTAATAAAGGATAGATAACTAAGGCCCTGTATAAACTATGGGAAACTTAATAACATAATAATTAAAAATTAATATTTACTACTAAATATCTTAGAACTTTAACACTAACTCTTAAGAGCTAAAACCTTTTTAATAATAAATTTATAAGATAGATACTACCTAATACGAATTAAGAAAAGTAATAAGTAAAAGATAATATTTAGGACCCGCTATAAACTATTTAAATATATAATTATACCTTTTAGACTTATTAATATGCTAGCAATATTTTAGGCACTAGTTAAAAATATCTTATGTAACTATCTAGAGGTATTCGTTATTATATACATGGACGACATTCTCGACTTCTCCGAAAACGAAGTAGATCACGTACCACATGTATAGACAGTACTAAAGGCACTGGATAGAGTACACCTACAAATCAAGCTCAAGAAGTGTAAATTCTATGTAATAAGACTAGAATTTGTAGGACACATTATTAGCATAGATAAAATTAAAATAGCACTAAATAAAATTAAATATATTAAGAATAAGCTAATACTACTGTGTCCGTGCGCGTGATGCGCGGGAAACACCAAAACACCCTACTTTCAACACGCGACAACTCCATCAATATGGATCCAATTCAAGCTGCGATTGATGATATTGAATCACTAAAGCCAGGCGAAACTTTCTCCTATTCAAAAACTGCGGCTAAATATGGTGTTGTACGGTCTACATTGATCCGAAGGCATCGAGGGATAACGCGCCCTACACAAGTCAAGAACTCCAGCCAGCAAAAGCTCACCCCACAACAAGAGCAGGAGCTTGTACGATATATCAAAAGACTTACAGAGAGACACACACCTCCTACTAGAGAGATGATACGGAACTTTGCCTCTGCAATAGCGAAAGAGCCAGTCAGCGAGAGCTGGGTTACGCGCTTCATCAGCCGACACAGCATTCATCTTATCTCACAATGGACCGTCGGGATGGACAGCAATCGCCACAAAGCTGATTCAGTGGATAAATATCGCTACTACTTCAACATCCTACACAGCAAGATGGATCAATATCACATAGATCCTCGTCATATCTACAATATGGA
>ML976807.1:60719-73085 GCA_010015655.1 Bimuria novae-zelandiae CBS 107.79
GACGGCCACGGATCTCATGTTACTATAGACTTTATTAACTATTATAATTAGAATAGGATCCTGCTTGCTGTCCTGCCTCCTTATTTAACTTATACGCTTTAGCCCCTTAACGTTGCAATGTTTAAGCCTCTATTAATAGCCTACTCAGCAGAGCTATCACGATACCTTAATAAAAGCCAGGGCCTAGCTTCTATCACTAAAGGCGACTTCTTCCCCTTATTCTGGAATGCGTGGAAGGCCTCCTTTAAGGAATCAACTATCCTTAGCTCTTTTAGAGCAACGGGTATATCACCACCTAATCCTCACCAAACATCAACTTTTCCAGGCCACCGAAAGGTCGATATCCATCGATTTTTCGTCAAAACACGACTTAAATGCCTTCATAAATCTGTTTTCTAGCGTCCTCTTTTAGCTGCAGGCGTTATGGCAGGCGCGCTGCCCTATTTTCTCTTTTAGCTCCTTAGTAAGCTAAAATCTTTTCAAAATGGCCCGTGCGCCGCTTAGATTTTCACGTTCGGTCAAAGGCCACAACTACAGCTAAGACAAGGAGACAGTCGTGACACTCCTTGCTCTTGCAAGATATAGGCACCTGCTAGGCCTAAATACAAAGGCTCTCCATGCGAAGAGCCATGGCACGATTCGATAGAGCACCAGCTCTTAACACCTACAACGACGAGAGCTGCCCGCAGCTCTCTGAAGACCAACTGTTAGCGTCCCTAACCTGACACAACACGCAAATAAGGCAGCCAGCCTGGCCTTATATTATACGACTCTTGGGGATAAAGAAGAAGGACAGGCCTAGCTCTGCCTTCCTACTATACCTATCTCCTTCGACACAGGCATCGCCAAGCCTGGTACAAAGGCTCTCCTCGCGCAGAGCCACGGCTCCGATTCGACAGAGCACTGGCTCTCCACACCTATCCACTCTTTCCTTTTCTTTCTTCTCACAGCACTAAACTGCCTCTAAACACACACAAGGGATTCACCCTAATGTACATACACTGCTTAGTCTCCCCAACGGGAAGGGGAGCTGTAGCTTGAAATGGTAGTAATACCCGCGCAGGCAAGAAATGCTTTCTAAGGTAGTATGTTAGTACTGTAATTCCATAGCTTAGCACGTCGTATATGCCCTTCGGGAGGCGAGATGGTGGACTTAACCACCTAATCCTCACCGAACACCAACTTTTCGATTTTTAGATATCCTCTCTAAAGACCCTAATAATCCCAGCAACTGAACAAGCTTACTACGCTAATTCTGGGAGTACCTCTAACGTCCGCCTAGCCCTCCGCGCAGACGCGCAAAGGAGCTTGTTAGGATAGTAGAGTCTCCCTCCTCCTAGCACACAGGGTCCCCAGACCCTGTAATCCCTTAGCAGCTTTATACACGCGCCCCAAGACGGCCCTAGAAGGACATGCATTACTATGCACCCCTTCTAAGCAGCCAGAACCTTAGTGGGGGCGCTCCCAAACCTCGCGTCTCTAATACCGTCCAACGCCACATTACCAAGACTTAGCAGATTGCCTAGCTATAGAACACTATTACTACGGCTTTCGCAGCAGCGGTAGACCAACACGCAGAAAGCTACACTAACCCTCGAGAGGCTAAGATTGCTAAGGAGCTGCAGCAGAGAGTTATCCAGGCTCTAACCTCGCTCTCCCTAAGTAACTCCCCCCCTAGCTCCCGCTGGAGTAGCGACACCAGTCATAGCAACCCTAGGAGCTAAGAGTCGGGACGCCGCTCTTAGGCGGACGTAGCCAGAGACCCCCAGATCTCAGATAGGGGTGGCAGTTAACCCCTAATCCCTGCTAGGCCCCAGCCTAACCCGCCCGCTAAGCTAAAAGAAGATAATTAAATATTCGTAGCTATCTCTAACCTGGCAATGCGACTGTAACAACCCTTACCCTTTATAGTAAGGTAGGCAATATGCAAGAGTATAGCAGGACTTACCCTTAAAGATATACTTACCGCATTACTAATTAACACAGGCTAGGCGATTACCCTAGTAAATAAGAACATTCGGGGCCAACTTCTAACTTAAGAAAACCAGGAACTTCTAGTAAGAGCGCTAGACAGAGACGCGGTGAGGATCCCAGAACGCTAGACCAACTACGCAGTATAAGGAGTACCCAGCTCTTTTTAGACCCTAGACGGCACAGAACTACTAACTACTACCTAGCTAGTAAAGGAAGAGGTCTGCTCGCAAATAGGTAAGCAGCTAGTTAGTTACAGGACCTTATAACATAGGGCGAATTAGCATAGCCTTACTACCTAAATTATTTCATACAAGGAGCCAGTCCGCTCGTTCCGGCTCTTTAGCACCAGCCAATTCTCGAAGGAAATCCACAAGCATCCCACCATACAGCGACATAACCTAGGCTACTAGGGCTACTGCAACGCTGCCCGCTGTACCCGAGTAGCCCGCTGTGCACACTGCGGGGACCGCACGGATAGACACTAAGGATAGTACGGAGACAGTTACGCCTACAAAGCTATATATGCCAATTATTATAGCCCTTATCTAGCTAATTACACTAACTGCCCGGCAGCTCCTCGCCGGGTCAACAGACACATTACTAAGCCTATAAAGACTAAGCTAAAGGCTATCTATCGCGCAGGCAAAATAGCACAGCAGCACCTCTATAGGATAGTTAAAGTGGCCCTTAAACAGGCAACACTTTAGCCTAAGGCTCCTCCTATAGAGGTATTAGAGACAGTGCCTTCCCACCTTTCTGCCTAGAGGCAAGAAGGAGAAAGTAGGGCTACACCTCCCACAACTACTGCCTCCTATGCATCCTCCTCTACTACTAGCAGAGAAAAGAGACCAAGGCGGGCCGCCACAGGCCAGAGGAGCCTTAATGTAGAACAACTGTCTGCCGGCAGCATTCGTCCACAATTAACTATCCACACTAACCCGTCCACCTCGGAGAGGGAAGACGCCAGCATAAGCGATAACCCGCCATCATTATGCTAGAACACCCTTACAACATCCCAGCCAACACCAGGCATCAACAGCCCAGCCTGTTAAGTAAACAACTACGTGTATGCTGGGCTAATATTAGCAGGAGCTCACCCTGGCACATCACAATACTAGAGGTGGCGTTTCAGAAGGGCATAGATATTATATGTGTTTAAGAGCCCTTCACATGTGCCAACTCAAGAACTTCCACCCACCCTGGTTTCACACACCTAGCACCCATCAGCACCTGGGACAGCCCCAACACACTAGGCTCAGCCCGCCCTAGGGTGATGACCTACATCCGCAAAGGATGCCACCTACGATACCAGGCTAGAGAGAGCCTCAACCACCCAGACATGCTATGGGCTATAGTGAATAGAGTGGCAATACTCAACTGCTATAGATAGCCACACACCCCACACGTTATCCAATACGTCACATATCTTATACCCCCTCAACTCTGCCTTATAGGAGGAGACTTCAACGCTAGACATAAATCCTTTAAGCCTACCACCACTGCAGCCAACAGAGGTATAAAGCTAGCTAGATAGGCTACTAACGCGTCTATAGACTACATTAGTGTGCTAGGGCAGCTAACACACTACGCTAGCCATGTCCTTGACCTTACCTTCTTTAATATCCTATTTGCCTAGTCTACTGTTGATGCTAGCATGCACAGCGGCTCAGACTATAAGATAATAGTAACCTCTATCCCTCTCTCCACACCAGGCACTCCGCATCTAGAACAGTACCACTATAGAGTCCCCGAGGCAAGCCTACCTAAATTTACTAGGCTGGTAGAAATAGGTGTCCAGAACATCCCAGACCCGCTTGCAACACAGGATGCAGCATAGCTAGAGGAATGCGTCACGCTGCTCACAGAGACCATACAGCACTCTATACAGACAGCAGGCAAGCTCGACCGCAAGGAAGGCCGCGCTGCACCATAGTGGACTAAGGAGTGCAAAACTGCCTACCAGGCCTATAAACATGCTAGGCTGCTCTGCTCTGGCAGTCTACTAGAGGAGAGACAGGCCTTCAAGACTACCGTCCAACAGGCTAAGAGGCAGTACTGGAGGCATGTTATTAACAATACTAAGAATAATAAGGACCTGTTTAAGATTATTGCCTAGCACAAGCTCACACTAGAGAACCAGGACACTCCTCTTATCGTGAACAACAGGACAATATTAGACCCCCTAGAGAAGGCAGAGGCTCTTAGAGAGGAAGTCCTCAACCAGTACATAGTAGAGGATGACCTCAGACACTACCTAGACCAGGAGAATGCAGATGCCCTCCCGTGGAGCACACACATCTCACTAGAGGAAACTAAACGAAACATAGTAGGGGTCTCGAGCACCTCACCAGGCACTAACCGCTCTACTATGCGACTACTCCGTGCCTGCTAGGCTCAGGTTAGGGAACTTATACGAAGAATCTTCCAGCGATGCCTTAAGCTCAACCACTTCCTAGCACAGTGGAAGCTTGCCGAGGTAGTAATAATACTAAAGACAGGGAAGACAGACTAAACATTACCTTGCTCTTAGAGACCTATAGCGCTTCTCTCTTGCATTAGAAAGGGACTTAAACGAACAGTGGCTAGACGAATTACGTAGACCGCCATGACACATAAGATCCTTAGCCCCTAGCATGGCGGCGCCCTTCCAAAGCGCTCTACAGCAGACCTCACTACAGCGTTCACCCACGACACTGAAGCAGCATGGGTACTTGGAAAGCATGTCACTATGGTCACCCTAGATGTTTAAGGCGCCTTTGATGCGCTCCTCAAGAACCGCCTGCTACACCAGATGGCCTAACAGGGCTGGCCACAAAGGACCATGCTCTTTGTAGACTCATTCCTCACTGACCAGAGGGTTCGGGTCCGCCTTAGACAGGTCACTACCCCTAGCTACCCTGTCGCCTGTGGCACACCCTAAGGCTCGCCTCTCTCCCCTGTCCTATATACACTGTACCTAGCAGAGCTACTATCTATAAACACAGAACGGAGGTTTGGATATGCAGACGACATATGTCTATACCGGGCCTCACACTCTATGGACGACAACGTCGAGCTCCTAGCATCAGATCTAAGGCAGATTAGAGTATGGGGCAAGGCTAATAAGGTCACCTTTGCCCTAGAAAAGCAGGAAATGATACACCTAACTAGACAGCGAAGCAGCTACGCACCACCATGTGTTATAGATAAGTAGCTTACGATCTACCCTATCCTCCTAGGTAGAGAGCATAGCTAGCCAGCCCTGCGTTAGTTAGGAGTGTAGTTTGACTGCAGACTTACCTTTAGATAATATATAGCTACACGCACTGCAAAAGCTGCTAGGGTAGCCTATTATATTTGTAGTCTGGCTAGGACTACCTATGGACCACCAGCTAGCTCCCTCCGCAAGGCCACTATTGCCTGTGTATACCCGTCGCTTCTGTATGGGACTGAATGCTGGTACAGAGGCCGCACTAAACAGCCACATACACTCAAACCAGGCAGGCCTCAAGAGGTCAGCGCTTACATTAGATGGCACATAGCTGCTATAGACAAGACACTGGCCATAGCAGCAAGGGGCATTCTACTAGCGTAGAGAACAACCCCTACAGCTGCACTCTTTCGAGACGCCGGACTACTGTCTACAGCAGTAGCACTAGAGGAAGCTAAACTCAGATTTGCAACTTACTTGCGAACTATAGATACAGACTATCCTCTCACTAGGCGCACATTAGTACATATAGTAAACAAGGGCGTAAAAACTGGACAACCCCAGCGAGTCAAGACAAAAGTCTAACAGATAGCATCTCTTCTACTAGAGATCCTTAGGACTACACTTATAGCCCCTCACTACTTAACTAGCTGCCGAACTAACCTAACGCTTGGCATAGACAAGAAGACTGCAGCTAAGGCTTTTAATATATAGTAGGCCTATCTCCTACCACTAGACGTGACTATCTTCTCAGATAGCTCTGAACAGTACATAAAGGAAGGAGAAAAGCGGGTAACCTACGGCTTTATAGTGTATTAGAACGGAAAGCAACTACAGACTAGACGCAGGTCACTTAACTCTACCTCGCACGTCTTTAACGCTAAGGTAGTAGGAGCATGGAGAGGCTTCTAGCACACTATAAGATAACTAGAGTTTAATACCCGTCGAATCTAGCTATGTATAGACAGCACCTCAGTTATATGGTGCCTAAGGGGCGATTTACCCCCCACCTCTTAATGGGCCTTTTTGGAGTGCCATGGCGCTATGGAGACTCACGACGTCTCTATTAAATGGGCCCCCGGACACCTAGGCATTGAAGGAAATGAGGCAGCAGACAGATTAGCTAACCTAGAAGCCTAACACCTATCACCCCTAACAGGTAAAGCTGCTCTGCCTACACTCTCAGGCATCAAGACAATTGCCCGCAAGACATCACAACACACATAGCAGATCTAGTGGTCTGACAAAAAGAACAAACTCTCTAGATGGTATAAAAGCTGGCACCTAGACTATGCACCACGCAGTAGTCTAAAGGAACTAGACCTACTAAGAGCTATCCTAGCCAGACTGCTTTCTATCCGGTCTAGACATGGGGATTTTGCCTGGTACTACTAAAAGTATAACTATAAGGATGCAAACCTTACCTGCTTATGCGGACAGGACAAGACACTAAAGCACCTTGCGCTCTGCCGCAAGACCCTAGGGGCCTTTAGTAGATGGCCACTTCGACCACCTACACCACCATCCAGCCGGGCTAACGGCCTGGCGTATACTGCGGTGCTGCTGGGGGATCCAGAGGCCTTTGAAGCCTTCACCCAACTCACACAGTACTACACTAAGATTTGTCCCCGCTAGCTCCTGCAGCCCTGTAACAGCAACAAGCAATGCAGCACCTAGTAAGAACTAGGTCTAGCATAATAGCTGCAATACTCCCTACCCCTCTTCTTCTCTTTCCCCTCCCCCTACACACACACACACACACACACACTCGCTCTCTCTCTCTCTTAGCACATAGATGCCTCAAAATACAAGGAAACCACCCTAATGTACATACATCGCTTAGCCTCCCCAACTGGAAGGGGAGCTGCAGTTCCGAAATGGTAGTAATACCCGCGCAGGCAAGAAATGCTTTCTAGGGTAGTGTATTAGCACTGTAATTCCATAGCTTAGCACGTCGTATATGCCCTTCGGGAGGCGAGATGGTGGACTTAATCCCCATTAAAGAGACGTAAAATGAATACCAACCAACCAACCAACCACCTAATCCTAATCCTATCCTTAATAGGTTCACCCACAATCAAGAATTAGGCGATAGCTCTTCATCAGGGCTCAGCAATGATGACTGGAGAAAGATGGATAGGCTCGTACGCTCTGCAGTCAAGGATCAGAGTAGTCAAGATACAAAGAAGCTTCGTCAATCGCTCCACCACCTATCTGTCCAAAATGAGCTACTCAAGCATGAGATAGATGGGGTTAGGCAGGCACTATCTATTAAGAAGAAGCGCGAAAAGAAAGGCAAGACTCTTGATCTCTAACAGCGTCAAGAGTATCATGGCGGATCAGTCTTATGGTTACTAGTAAAGGTGAGGGAGGCACGCGTACGTCAATCTATTAAGGAGCAGGAGGATAAGCAGCAGCAGCTTTAAAAAGCAAAGACAGCAGAGCTGAAGAAGGCAGCTAAGCTATACAAGGAGAAAATGCAGCAGGAAAAGCGTGCTGCGCAAGAGGCAGCTAAGAAGGAGAAGGAGAAGGAGAGGGCTAAGAAGGTAGCTCAGCGCGCTGGCCAGAAGTCTGCCCGCGATGCAGAAAAAGCTCTACAATTATACCAAAAGGGTAAAAGAAAGGCCTCTCAGCCATCTCTACAGAGCAGAAAGCGTCAGAAACGTGTGGTTGATGCTGCAGATGTTGGGGAGGCCTCAAAGGGCGCATCCGCTGCCTCAACCAAATCTACACGCAGCGGCCGCAACATCAAGCTTCCAGATAGATTTAAATAGTGCAAATAAATCGCAGCTACCAACTTACTATCCGACCAGAAAATCTCGTGATAATATTGATCGTGGGTGGTTCTATAGCCTCGTTTTCAATAAAGCGATTATGGTGTTCCCCGCGCATCACGCGAATCCGCGCATCACGCGCACGGACACAGTAAGAACTATGAAGAATATTTCAGAATTCTTAGGATTCTATAGATTTAATTAATAATTTATCAGGGACTACGCAAAGATTACAATCTCCCTAATAAACCTTATAAGAAAGAATACACTATTTATATAAATATTAAATATAAAATGTTATTTTAACTCTTAAAAATAGTATGCATTATGCTACTAGCACTTATCTACTTTCGGGATAAAGAACTACTATAATTCGAAACAGACGCAAGCGACCTTGCGATAGGCGCATACGCAAAATAAAAAAAGGACGGCAAATAGCATCTAATTGCATACTAATTAAGGAAGTTCAACGACGCAGAAACACGATACAACGTACACGACAAGGAACTCTACGCTATCGTAAAAGCATTAAAGCACTAGAGAATCTACTCCCTTAGCTACTTAACGTGAAACATTTACACAGATTATAAAAATCTACTATAATTTATAACTATATAAGAACTTACATCGCGATAATAGCAATAGTAATTGATTATAAGATAATATAAGTTTAAAGTTATTTATATAGTAGGAAAAGAAAATAGACAAGTAGACGCGCTTAGCTAATAAAGTAACCTTATAAAAAAAAAGTAAAAACCTATCCTGTAATACTATAAAAAAAATAAGGATAGATCTCTTAAACCTACTATAGAATTTAATTAACTCCTTATTACTACACAAGAAGTACCTAATGAATTATAGACTAAGATTATATAATAATACTATAATAACCTAGTGTACAGACACCTAGGTATTAAAAAAATAATAAAACTTATCTAAAGGAACTACAGCTTTAAAGACATTAAAGAAGTAGTAACTATATATATCTGTAAATGCGCAGATTGCCAACGTAATAAGCATGTAACACATTTCAAGTATAGAGAAATATAAGCAATCTAAATACTAATTGCACTATAAGAAGATATCGCTATAGACTTTATTACAGGACTACTAAGGTTAAAAGACCTAGCAACAGGAATTAGTTACAATGTAATACTAAATATTATTTATTAATTTACTAAATACGTGTAGTTAATACTATATTAAAAGATAACTACGGTAAAGGAACTCGCATTCCTTATTTTAGATTAACTTATATAATACTACGGTATTCTAAAGATAATTATTAGTAATAGAGATAAGCTCTTTATATTAAACTACTAGATAACATTTATAGCACTTATTAGAACGAAACGAAAACTATTAACAGTATATTATCTACAAACTAACGGACAAACAGAACGTACAAATTAAACGATTGAAACGTACCTACGCATCTATTACAACAACTAGAAAAATAACTAAATTTCCCTACTACCTATAGCACAACTAGCATAAAATAATAAAATATTAGTAGTAATAGGATTTACACTATTTTATACAAACTACGAAAGACACCTATATCTCTTTAATTAAGTATCTCCTACAATAATTAGAACAGAAGAAGCAATTAATATAGTAAAAACTATAAAGAAGACACACGCATAACTCTAAGAAAATCTTAAAAACTCTTAATAGCAAAGCATTTCTTATATAAACTAAAAAAGAAAAACAGTACCTTAGCTAAAGAAGGGGGATAAAGCATATCTACTTACGAAAAACTTTAACCTAAGAAGAAGAAATACAAGAAACTAGATTATACTAAAATTAGACTATTTTTTATTATTGAATAGATATTACTAATTAACTACTAATTAGAACTACTACTGGATGCTAAGATACACCTAGTATTTTATATAGACTAACTTAAACCTGCAGACCCTAAAATACTAGTTAAGATAACCTTTTATTACTACCTGAAGGAAGAAAACAAATTTAAAGTTAAAATACTCTGAAAATATAAGAAAGTTAGATAAAAAGACTTTTAAAATAATAAGTTTCAACAGGAGTAGTTGGTTAAGTAGAAAGGCTACCTATACTTAAAAAATATATAAAAACTTAAATCTAAACTTTGTAAGAACTACTAATAGGTCTTAAAAAAGGTATAAAGTAAGATCTATAACTACTACTACTACTACTACTACTACTACTACTATACTAGAGTAGCGCGAAACAGTTTTAAAGGAAATAAGACTTACGATATAATAATAATTTAAGAAGATATACGGACTAATAATACTACGTAGTGAAAGAGGAAGGCTTTAACTAGATTATAAACTATTCTATTACTTTAGCACTTAGAGCGGTATCTAGATTAATTAACACTATATCCTAAGCAAGTTTCTTACGAGCCTCTAGAGCGTCTAACTTGTTTACTATTAATATACTATAATTATATAACTCTTATTCTTTTTAACGTAACTTCTTATGCTAATTATGTAAACGCGCTATCTTCTTTCGTGCTAGATAAGTACGTAAGAGCGCTGCATAAGCAAGCTCTTCTTTTACTTAAAGTTTTGCCTCCTTTTTAGCCTCTAACCTTTCTAACCTTTCTAACTTAGCATCTATTTTTAAATAATTTAGTAGAGGAATCTCCTTTACCTTATGCGTCTAATTACTATACCTAACATAATTTATGCACTTTAAGTATAGTAATAATAGTTAATAGGGTAGTTACTTCTTAGCGTAGTATAAATAAGTAATTATAGTAAATATATAATTTTGCTTAAGATAATTAGCTTACGAATAATAGTATTAGGCAAATTAAGAAAGTATCTTTGTAAGTAGTTAACTTATAAAGATATTAAGTCTAGAGAGGGGAGCTAATATTAAGATCTATTAAAATCTAATATAACGTAAGGTAGGGCATGGATACTTATCTATATAACCAGCCAAGATTCCTAACTTAGTTATAAGTTACGTAATTAAGTTACGCGTTCTAGAAATATTAGGCGTCCTAGAAGTATCTTGACGCATGGGATTTTGGGACTCCTGGGATTCTTGGGATTCATGGGACAAGTTATGTATATAGGAACGCGATGGTAGTCTTCTACTATCTTGTTTAACCTATTTACTAATCTATTATTTAGATTTAACTTAGTCTCTCTTATTAATTTTATTATTCTATATACACTTTTAATACTAACGCCTTATTAATACGCGCAAGCTATTAATACCCTTTATATATATTATTAACACTCTTGCCTAAGAACCAATCCTTACCCCTTTGGGACCAGCTACCCCTTAGGGCTTAACAATAACCTAGCTTATTATATATAAAGCAGGTACGCATCTCAGTTCCCTAGTTATATGTTCTATCTAAGTTATGTCCTTTATTTAGCTTAAGACAGCTATTAAACTTCCTTATTTCCTTTTTTTGGTTATTAAACTAAATTTCTTTTATATATTAGTATTTATATAGATCGCCTTACTATTATTAAGGTCATTTCAGTAGCGTCCTATAGACTATAGATGCCTATTGTCTGCAACTAGAGTTCCTTAGGTTTTTACCGAATTTGTCTTGCAATACAAACTATTCTTTATTAATTTAAATAGTTTCTTTATATAATTTATTTAAAGTATTAAATTTTATAATACTACGTAGGAGTTCTTCGTATACGTTACTTTTAAGTCCTTATTTATATATTATTTTAAGAAATTTCTTATTCTAATTAACCTATATAGTATATTTACGGAATTTAGCTGCGTATTTAACTATGGAGCGTTGCTATTAGATATTTTAGATAGCCTGTTTAGCTACAGCTATCTTATTAGTAATTCTAAACATCTATCTGAAATCTTTTTTAAAGTTTAAATAATCCTTAATAATATTAATAGCATCTAAGTAAAGATTAAGGTATTTATTATCTACCCTAGTATAGTCTATCTCTAGGTACTTAGCTTGGTTGGGGTAAATCTATTCTTTAGTTATTCCGCGTATGTAGGTTACTATCGAAATATTTTTAAAAGTTTGATTATTCTATAAAAGCTAGATATTAAGATTATTATAGTTATATTGGTGGTGGTGGAACCGCATCCGGAAATGGAGGTTTCCTGAGCGGGAAATGGAGGCTCGCTTGGCAACTCGCCGCTTTTATCTGGCCCGTGCACCGACCTCATCGCATATAAGCACGCTGCCCTCGCCGCTCTACCCTTCTCCATCTATCGTCTCTATGCTCCCAGCACCCCCTTTCCTCCTAATTGGTCGCTCGGACTCCTTTGTGAGGTATTTTCCCACCTCTTGGCAAATCATGCGACCGTGCAATGCCCCGATGGCTCCAGTTTCCCCCCGCTTTGATAGGCCGACGACGAGGGTACTGCGCCGTGTCTAAGGCAATTCTCGTATTCTCCTTAATGCTCCGCAAGCGACTCTATTCCTCTCTGGATTCA